>CAUYQG010091984.1:0-23004 GCA_963574415.1 Tarsius wallacei
CTCTATACAAAGATGGGGTTTACAGAGAAATAAGAAAAAAATAAAAAAGAAGAAGAAAAAAAAAAGGGAAAAGGGATAGATTAAAGTCAGTAGACTAACAGAACCAACCAAGCACACTCTGAGACTTTTCCTTTAAGTTCATTGTCCTTTCAGCTCTGATTTCTAGTTGTCTTTGCAGGCTGGTAGAATTGTTCACAGTTAGGGTCAGTTGCCCCTGGCCTGCTGTGAAGAACTGTTCAGATTTGGGCTCTCTTCCAAGTCTATTACTGAGATCTGGCCTTGTCTATTTGTCAAGGGGGAAGAGCATCTGTCATTCCTGTTTTGATGTTATTACCTTGGATCCCCAGCAGGTGGTGCTATCTCACCGCTGCAGCTGCTGAAGCCTGCAGTCCCAAGGGGAGTGAGCCAGTATCCGCGACCAGCTATGGCCACCTCCCCTACATGGGGGGAGCTCCACAGGTCTGGCTCTGGGAGAGGGGTGTGGCATGGCAGGAGCAGCTGGGCAGCCGCGATCTCAGAAGATCCTGCTTGTGGGGGCTTCACGGCCTGAAGTCATGGGTCATCTCAGGCATGGGCAAGCAATGACCGCAGCGGTGGTGTCTGTGGCTGCAGCAGTAGCCCAGACCGCTGTGATGTCTGAGTAGTGACGGCGGTGGCGGTGGTGGTGGCAGTGGCAGCTGAGCTCCCTGTGAAGAGCAGGCTGCCGAAGATGGGAGCTGCAGTCCTTGGGAGAGAGCTAGGGTCTGTATGAGTGTTCTCTTTTGCAGAGGGTCTCACAGACCATGCTGCCCGGTCGCCATCTTGCCGGAAGTCCAGCTCCTTTTTTAATGATTACTACAGAGAGTATGAAAAACATTCTTCATTCTTACATATTCTATGTATAATCAAAATGCAACGTGTATCCCATAAATATGTACAAACATATTTATTATCAAGGAAACATTAAAAAATAAAATAAACATTTTCAACACACACACACATGCAAACACACACACACAAAGCATTGTTCACTTTTCAGAGTCTACCTTTTTTTTTTTTTTTTTGAGTTGGAGTCTCACTCTATCACCCAGACTGGAGTGCAGTGGCCACACCTGGCCACTGCAGCCTCGACCTGCTGGGCTCTGGCGATCCTTCCGCCTCAGCCTTCCAAGTAGCTGGAACTACAGGCACGTGCTACCACACCCGGCTAATTTTTTATTTATTGTAGAGACGAGGTCTTGCCAAGTTGCCCGGGCGGTTGTCAAACCCACAGGCTCAGGCAATCCACTCACCTCAGCCTCCCAAAGTGCTGGGATTACAGGCTGAGCCACAGAGCCTGGCCTCAGTCTATCTTAAATTAGTAATTTTCCCAGTCTTTTGATAATACTCGAACCATAGAATACTTTAATTTTTTTGCCTCCATTTTACCTTTCTGGCTTTTGATGGCTTGCATTTTAATTTGATATATATTTTTGAATCAAATAAAAATTTCAATTATACTTTGGCATGTTAATATGTATTTAAATTTACCTAAAATGTGCCATTTCTTCTGCATTTTCCCTTCTTGCTTCATTCCTTGGTTTCCTTCTGTTTGAAGGATTTTTTTTAGACTCAATTTTTAGTTCAGGTCTGCTGGGGATGAATTCTAAGCTTTTACCTTTACTTTTGAAGCACATTTTCACAGAGAATAGATTTCTAGAATGGCAGCTATTGTCTTTCAACCCCTTTAAATGTTTTTGAGTTGTCTTCTTGCTTTTGTTGTTTGTTTTGAGAAATTAGTCATTAGTCATATTAGTACTCTTCTGATGTTTTTTTTCCTTTGGCTGTTTATTAAGATTTTCTCTTTGCTTTAAGTTTTCAGTGGTTTTACTATGATTTATCTTGGCATGGTTTTCTTAATATTTATCCTGCTTGGGGTTCATAGCGAGTCTTGATTCTGTGGTTTTAGATCTTTTATCAGATTTGGAAAATTGTCAGCCATTATTCTTCAACTATTCTAGTGTCCAATTTTCTCTCTTTTCCTTATTTTGCACATCTAAGTAAATGAATGTCAGAATTACTCACCATATCATATATACTTGATACATTTTTCTGCATTTAAAATATTTTTCCTTCAAACTTTTGTCTAGATATTTTATACTGAGCTATCTTCTAATTCCCTATTCTTTTCTTTTGTTGTAATCTATCTGTGATATGGTTGGATTTACATATATTAAGTTGTTATTTTGAATTATTGTATTTTTTTCTTGTAAAATTTTTATTGTATTCTTTTCATGGATTTCACTTCTCTGGTAAGATCCTCTATCTTGTCATCTTTTCATAAGATCATTTTTTGAACTTATTGATCACTTTTATTTTGAAGTTTAGATATCATATCTCTAATATCTTTGTTATTTATGATTCTGTTTCTATTGTCTGCTTTTACTCTTCATCTTGTTACTCCATTGATCAGTAATTTTTATTGCATATTGGACATTGTCTATGAAAACATGGTAGATACTCTGAATCAGAGCCACCCAATAGGAATATAAAGCAAGCCATAAAGGCAATTTAAAATTTTCCAGCAGGCATACTGATGCTCTGAGAAAAAAATGAAATGAATTTAATAACGTATTTTATTTAAAACAATATATAAAACATGACTTCCACATGCTATCAATATAAACTTCCTTATGGGATATTTTGCATTACCTTTTTTTTTTTTGCCAAATCTTTGAAACAAGTTGTGTATTTGACAAATCTCAGTTAGGACTATCTATATCTTAAGTGCTCAATAGTCACTTATGGCAAGTGGTTCTCATACTGGGCAGGGCAGCTCAAGATGTCATTTCTCCCTGAGCAGATTCTTCCCATCACCTGACAGGCAGCTAAAACATGACAGATAACCTCAATCCAATTAAGGACTGAGCTACATCCTAGGGGTTATCCTTTCAATAGCTCTATTGACCTCTTGCTTGCCTCCCTTCACTCGTGTATAGCCCCCCAGGATATCCAAAACATGGGCCTTTATGTTTAATAGAATCCTTGACCCTTGGTAAGGCCCCTAGGGAAACTTTCACATTATTAGGATCACCTCTTTGTGCTTCTGTTCTTCCAGGGACTTTGGCCTTTTATGTCCTGGTTGCCTTGATTGTTCTGACCTCAAGTGTTTCCTTTCTGAGACCCATGACACTGCTGAAAACTCTGTTAGTTTCTCTGTCTCTTAATTGCCTCCGTATGCCTGGCTTTTTAGCCATCATTAAAACAGCACCCAGAATGTTGAGCTTATATTAATAATTTTGACCTTTTCTGTCCTGGCCACATTAGCAATTCTCTGAAGCCTTCAAACCAATGGTTTTGGTATTTTTTTAGTATTTTCCTGTGTGTATTTTTTCTAAGAAGAGCGATCTCTACCATGAGTTTCTTCATCAGAGCTCATATGTGCATATGAGAATTCATATATGAATGTTTACTTTAAATGTGAAAGTGATTGATAAATCTCACTTCTAACTAAAGCCATTTTAAAATAAAATTTCTAACAATGTCTTCCATACAACCTGATCCCGCAAGATGCTCTGAGGAAAAAAAAATACCCTGTTAGTACTAGTTAAAGTGAGAAAAGTAATTTAGTGCATAGATTTGGTTATATAGCAGTTGAAAAAGCAAAGAAAATAAAAAAGAGGGCGGAAGAGTAACCCAGAGTTTAACAGAAGCAGAAAGCTGCTATCACCCCAGGATAGTGGGCAATGGAAAGAGACGGTGTTGCCTGAGTCAGAATTGAAGAACTAGAAAGATGGCAGGGTGGTCAGGTGGGATCTGAACCATAGAGAAGATGCAGTTATTATCATTGGAGAGTCTACATGATGAAGGAAAGTAAAGGTGAAAGTTCTGGTAAGGCTTCACCTGAAGGCTCTCATCACCAGTATTTCTTATTGTTCCAGAAACCCAGAAGACAAGTGAATTGGAGACATACTTCTCATCAATTCAGAGCAGAAGAGGGAAGGATGTGGAAGCTTCTGACAATATACAATCAAATTACCAGATCAGTTGTCAAGTAATTTAGAATATTCTTTTTATCAGTTGGACTATCACTAGAGGGTGATGTCTTAGTCTATTTTCTATTGCAATAGCAGAATACTACAGCCTGGGTAATTTATATTAAAAAAATGAGTTTATTTGGCTCATAGTTCTGGAGACTGAGAAGTCCAAGAACATGGCACTGACATCTAGTGAGGGTCATTCCATTGTGGATAGATAAAAGGGCAAGAGAGCACATGTGAGAAAGAGTTTGCTTTCATAACAAAGCCATTCCTGTGATAGCAACATTAATTTATTCATGAGGGCCCACCCTCAGGACCCAATAATCTCTCAAAGGCCTTGCTTCTCAACATCACCACAATGACAATCAAGTTTTCAACTTTTAGGGGACACATTTAAACCATAGAAGATGGTAATGAGATTGATAGAAATATGCCCTTAGGCAATCTTAGGATGCAACGTTACTTGAATAGAGAGCTTACAGAAACGTGCAAAGATAATTATGGAAAGCAGATTAATTAATGGTTTATCATATCCTCAGAACTTACCATGTAGATATTGGGCAATAAATAATGTCCCTTGTGTGGAAAGAGGAGTCTATCAGGTCAAAAATTCCTGTCTTTATAATAAGGGCTTTATGTCTTCTTGGTCTCTAGTTTGTTCTGAGTGAAACCACAATGATCAGTTTCTCAATAACATTCCACAATAGGCTCAGATTTTAGGCTGATCTGGGTTCTATTTATGCCCTAGTCAAACTGGCATCAGAGTGTTTTATTTTATTTTTACACTAAAAAGGTCACAAACAGTATTAAAATTTCAGAAATATTACTGAATACAATGACTACACCTTGAAGATTTATAATGCAAACCAGCATACTAGTGCTGAGTGTTTCTGACATAAAGAAATTAGCTTAGCTTTATTTAATATCAACTCTCCAAATGCATATAGACTCAGAACACATTTTATTATTAATTATCTCTACCAATTTCAACAGCAGAACTGGATTAGGTGAACACCTGTCTTCAAACTCATTCAATTCCTTCCACAATCAGGCCCACAAATCAATTTAATCTTATCTACCACTGCATTTCCACAAAAATCTTCAGATGGGAGAAAAGATCGTCTCATTTTTTTTCTTCAGTTTCACCTGTCATCATCTTTTATCAATATATCAGGCTCAAGAATCATTCCTACTTCTTTGACCATGCTATAATTCTCCTAGGAATATCTCTTCACCATTACCACGTAAATTTTAATGTACAAGTTAAGTCCTTATAATCTATGAAGGCTTTCCTAATTTCTTCCACCATTTTGTTAATAATAATGGTTAATGCTTAGCTATGCATCATAAACTGTAACTAAAGCCCTTTCATGCATTGTTTCACATAGCTATTAGTGTTCTGTGAGGGTGAGTATATGACTAACTCTCTAGACCTCAGCTTCCTGATCTATAAAATGAGCATAAAAATTCTAACCTGAGATGACAGAACTGGTGAGAAGCAGGTCCATGATTTAAACTTACTTTTGTCTGACTTCAGAGCCTGCTGTCTTAAACACTATGCTATACCTTGCTTCTCAAAAATCACTCTTTCATCCAAATTCCTATAACATTCTAGATTTTTAAAAATTGTCTTTATAAATTCACTGCTTTATGAATGTCCTCTCTTTAATTAAGTTGTAAATTCAGAACTTAAGTCAGGAATGTACATATCTCTCAAAAAACACAAGTTGGGCCGAGCGTGGTGCCTCAAGCCTGTAATCCCAGCACTTTGGGAGGCCAAGGCAAGAGGATTGCCTAAGTCCAGGGGTTTGAGACCAGCCTGGGCAACTTGGATAGTCCTCGTCTCTACAATAAATCAAAAAAATTAGCCAGGTGTAGTGGTGTGTGCCTGTAGTTCCAGCTACTTTGGAAGGTATGAGGCAGAAGGATCACCTGAGCTTAGCAGGTTGAGGCTGCGGTGGCCATGAGCGTGCTACCACACTCCAGCCTGGGCCACAGAGTGAGACTCCAACTCAAAAACAAAACAAAAACAAAAACAAAACCACAAGTTGTTTTCTTCCAGGTAGTTGAGGACAATGGCAGCTGCCTAAATCCACATCTTACCCCAACCAACACAACACAGGGCAAAAGACAAACCTATAAATCTACACAAAATACAGACTCTGCTGCAAGACTTTGTTGCAGTCAAAGGCACTTTAATAAAAAAAAAATTGCATAGAAGAGAGACAAGGGAAATGAGCAGCAGATCCAAAATTATTGTAAAACCATCAGCAGAATGATAAAGTTATCCTAATTGTGAAAATACTAAAACATTAGTGGACCACGGCACTATGACGGGAAAGAGATTTAAAATATGTGTGATTTGATATGGCAGTCTTAAAAAAAAGGCTTCTAAGAGAGGAAGACAAAAAATAAGGGAAAGGTACCCTTGGTGACTGGGTGGTTAAAAATAAAATAAGAGAAAAGAATAATTACAGTCTTCCAGACAAAGAGTAATATAAAAATCACAGGGTATAAAAGTAATCCCTGCGTCAACAAAATCTCATCCACTAAGAAACTGGACTGTGCTATACAGAGAGAAGAAGACACTAAGCCATTAAATAAGGAACCTTGAAAACTAACACAGATATGCAACGTGAATAGAGTGAAACTGAGTAAGTCTAAGTGAAGTTACCACAAAAATACAAAAAGGTGAGAATTTACACATTTCTGCTGTGGAAACTTCCTCCCTAAAAACAACCAGAAAGCAAGATAAAACCGCAAGATATGATCCAAAGGGAGCTAGATATACTAAAACAAACATCTCAAATATGAAGAAACTTTTAAAGTCAGAAATCCCCAATCTGAAAACAAAAATGGACAGGAAAAGCAGAATGAAATGAAAAGAGTTGACTGAACTCAGCAAAGAACTAAAAAAAAGAAACGCAGAGTGAAGGTGATGCAAATGAAAGATAATAAGGTGAATTTAAGAAAGGCAAGAATATACTCTACAAATGAAAATAATGTAAATGACGACCAAGGAGAGAGTGATTAACTGGAAGATAAATAAGAAACAACATACATAAAATTGAAGGCATTGATGTAGAAAATCAAACAGTAGAACAGAATTAATGTGTAAATCTAATCCAAAAACTTTCCAGAAGTAAAGGAAGACCCACATTTACATGATAAAAGAGCTCACTGAATACATGGAAAATAAAAAGGAACATGGAGCTTCAAGATATATCCTACTAAAACTACTAGACTTCAAAGATAAAGGAAACGATCCCAAAGCTTTTAGGCAAAAAACATTAAATAATTTATGAGTCCAACAGAATTAAACTGCAATTAGAGTTCTCAAAAACAACATAAAACACAAAACAAAAATGGAGCAGCATGAAAAAAATCCCAGTGAAAACCAGTGTGGAAAAAGATATTTGTATCCAGTCAAACTGACTCTTAAGCGCCGAGATTACAGAAAGAAAGCAGTTTTATCCAGACATCAACTTAGGGAATTATGTATCTCTGACCCCTTCTTGAGGAATCTAACAGAGGCTGAGCTTCATCTAAATAACAGATTACTAGAAAAACTTTGGCAAAATGAATAATAATGTGCATAGCAATATATTTGATTGTGTACATAAGACTAAAACAAAGGTGGAGGCGAGGAAGAAAGACTAACATACAAATGTTATATGTTATGAAAAACAGAAATAATGTGACTTGAAAGTGAAAGGAAAGATAGAGGGAAAAGAAATAAAGTGATTTATTGTCTTTTAGTATTCGTTATATATTCACATATTAGATAGTAAAAACCTAAATAAAATAGAGAACTGAGGGTACTATAAAGGACATAGATACAAAGAAAAACACTGCAACAAAAATACAAAATTCCTAAATACAATAAAAGTTTTAGAAATGAAGAGCAAAACATGCATTTCATGCAGATAAAAATACTGCAAAATTAACATATACTTAAAATATTATGACCAAGTTAATATTTGACATATTAGTCATTGATACATTTGAATAGACTAGTAAAATAAAAAGATTTTTATTTGTTGTGTAATGTATGGCCTAACTATTATCTAACAAGAGACATATCTACAATAAAGTGATTCAGAAAGGGTAAATATAAAGAGAGAAACAAAAATATAAAAGATGAATTAAAACAATGAGGGAAGAGATTGCAATCTTAAGATCAAAACAGAATTGAAGTCTAAAAGTATTAAGTGTGACAAATAAGGATATTTTAAATTGCTAAAAATATAATTCATAATGGAGCTATGGTGGCAATAAATATGTATATGCCAATTAACACAATGATCACTTTTATGAAGCAAAAAATACAAGAGATGTAAAGAGATATAAATAGAAATACATAGGAGATTTCAACACATCAGTTTCAGTATAGTAAAGATCAAGTTGACAAAAATCAGTGAGGATATAGAAGACCTAAATGATATTATAAAGATAATCTATGGATACATAACAAACTAGACATTTTGATAATAGAGAATATAGTTTCTTCTCAAGTTTACATGAATCATTTATTTAAAAAATTGTATATCAGCAGGCATTAATACATATTAGTAACTTCTAAAAAGTGAAATATTACAGACAAATTTTTCTGATTATAATGCAATTGAACTTGAGATTATAAAAGAAAATATCCTCTACTTGGTAAAATTGTATTAAATAACTCTTGGATAAAAGGGAAAATGCAAATTGATATTACAGAATTTCTAAAAACTGATGATAATAAAAATGACATGTCAAATCTATGTGATATATTTAAAGGAGTAATTAGAAGAGAGCTTGTAGCACTAAATACTTTAGAATTAAAATACATGAATTAAGTCTTAGTTAAAAAAACAGGGCAAAAAAAAAGCAGCAATGTAAGCCAAAAGAAATCACCTGGAAGTAAATAAATAAAGTGAAAAGCAGAGAATAAGAATGTAGAGAAGAGTATGCCAAATAAATAAATTAAAACCGTCTTTCTTTTTTCGGAACTTAACAAGTAGCACAAAGCTCTAGCTAATTTGGTAGAGAGAAAAAAAACACAAATATGTAAAATAAAGGATAAGGTGGACTACACGTGTAACTAGTAAGACTAGTAAAGAAGTAAGGTAGTTGGGATTGGGCAGAGGAAAGGGCAAGCTGCAATGCAGTTGCAACTGTGGCCTCAAGTCACTCCTGTCTGGATCTGGGATGTGTCTTTATATTTCTCCTAGTTTGAAGCAAAGGGCTCACACTTTGTACCCCGTATCAATAAGCCCCTGACGGTCATAACTGTGGTTGAGACGGTTCCATGGGCCTGAGGGCAATTCCTAATGGGAGATGCAGCTGTAAGCTCTCAGCCCACATTCCCAGCAATGGCCCCAGCGAGTGGGTCTTGGGGGAGTAGCACAGTATCAAATAATTATCATCTTTGTGCTAAAGAACTGAACATTCACTCTCTAGTGCTCAAGCATGTTAATTTCTGACACAACAAACTGCTCTATTCCTGAATGACCTAACCCTGTGCTACCCTTCAAATGAGTTTGTTAATGAGGAATACATGTGAAAAATCTCCTTCTCTGAAATTCTAAAGGTCATCTATATTAATTATTGCTACATGGCAATGTACCTAAGATCTTAGTGGCTTAAAATGACAAACAAGTTTGACTTAGCTGGGTGGCTCTGGCTCAAGGTCTCTCATGCGGTTGCAGTCAAGCTGTTGGCTGGGGTGGTGGCCATGTCAACTGGGGCCGAACAATTTGTTTCTGAGCTCACTTGTGTGATTGTTGGCAGGAGGATTCAATTCTCTGCCATGTAGGCCTATCTATGGGGCTGCTTATGATGTGACTTGCCCCAGAATAGGTGATCCAAGGGAGAAAGAGTGAGACTCCATATGGAAGTGCAGTTCTCTCAGCCTGGAAGCCGCAGTAGGGTCAGAGTTTGTATTAGTCTCCTTGGGCTGTGGTACCAAAGTCCTACAAACTGTGTGGTTAAACAGCAGAAATTTATTGTCTAAAAGCTTTGCAGGCTGTAGGCCCCAGACTGAGGTGGTGGCAGGGGTTGGATCCTTCTGAGAATTGTGAGAGATCATCTGTTCCATGCATCCTTCCTACTTTCTAGTGTTTTTCTGGCAATCTTTGGTGTTGCTTGGCCTGTAGATGCCTCACTCCAATCTTTGCCTTCATCTTCGCATGACATTCTTCCTATATGCATGCTTGTCCAGTTTTCTTCCTAATGCAAAGAACACCGGTTATATTGCATTAGAGCCCACCATAATGACCTTGATTTGACTCAATTACCTCAGTAAAGATCCTATTTCCAAATAAGGTCAGTTTCACAGGTGTTGTGAATTAGAACTTTAACATGATTTTTTCGGGGGGGGGGGGACATAATTCAAGCCCATAACAGAGTGTATCTCTGAGGCTTGAGCTGAGGGTAGATGAATAGATGCTTTTGAAACACTTAGACTCTCAGTGTTTCCCAAATTTGCTAATCCTAAGGGAGTGGCCCACTCCATCTTGTTAAAAGATTGCTCTACCTTGCTTGAAGATTATGCAGAGGTCTCATGAGTCAGTTTCCTTGAAAGACAATGTTTTTCTCTTTGAGAATCTATCTATCTTCTTCCTGGCAGTGATCTAGTAATAAGTATCAAATCCCAGTAAAGCTCAGGTGAGCAATGTGCTGAGCTAAGTGAGGAGGAGGACTCATACTCCAAAAGACCCCCAGGATCTGATAATATGCACAAGAGGGGTCCCGATGATGTTGGGTTGAGGGGGCCAGAACATAAAATTGGATAAAGAAGAGTTTATCAACATAATCTCTATCATAATGATAGAGAATATAGCAACCTGGCAAAAACTAAGGGAATGGTGGTGATAGTGTTGCAAGGATGGTTCTTGAAATTCTTGAGAAAAGTGATGTTCCATACTAAGTGAAGTAGAAATGCCAGAAGTGTCATGGCACATAATAGAAGAAAGCATAGAATGGTCAAGAGAATTGCACATACTAAGTTATGATTGACACAGCTTCCTGTCCTTGTTATGCATGTAAGTGCATTTTTGACATCTCTGTAGACAGATGGATCAAAACCAGCCCACATTCATGTGGAAAGCACATCAGTAAACATTTAGAGTCTTGCTCTGGGGCTATGTTAACTCTCCCGCTGTCATTTTACAGTATAAAGGTACCTGTACTATCTAGAAATTTTGTGTGAAATGACATCGGAACACTATATCTATGACATAATGTTAATCAGGCTGGGTGAGCAAAAATTGAAAAATATGTTAGAGTCCTTAATAAAGCATATATTCTTCAGAGGATGGGAAAATAAATGTTATAAAAGTTCAGATATCTCTTATATTCACAAAATTTGTAGGTGTCTAGTGGTCTGGAACTTGCTGGGACATCCTCTCCTAAGTAAAGGACGGATTGTTGAATCTAGTGTTTGCTGCCTCCAAGAAAGAAGGAAATAGTTTGGTAGGTACTCTGGGTTCTGGAGTCAGCATTTTTGGCACTTGGGAACAGTGATTCCACCCGTTTAGAGAAGACATGGAGGATTTACTTGTTTGAGTGGAACCCAGAGCCCAGAAAGGGATCTTTGGCATTTCCAGGCTGCAGCAGAACTGACCCTCCCATTTTGGCCACTTGACCTGACAATTTATGACCCTGTATGTATCATAAGGATGGGAAAATATGCTGTGTGGAGCATTTGGCAACCCTTAACTGGGTAATTACAATGCATCCCCTTAGGATTCACTGGAAGCAAGGCCATTGCCAACTGCTGCAGATCACTATAAATCATCCAAAAAGTAGTTCCTTTCCTGCTACTGGGCTGTGGCAGAGACACAGAGTTTGACCATGGGGCATCAAGTGACCAATTTGCCAGAGCCCTATTATAAACTGCATCATGTCACACTCCTTAGAAGCAATTCATCATAAAATGGAAAAGGTACATGTGTGATTAGGCAAGAACAGGTCCAGTGGGTAGTAGTAAGCTACAAAGGCAGGTGGCCCAGACCTTACATCATGAATTATTTTGTGTTGGCACTTCTCCCTTGACTTATCCCTGTAGCCACAGCAGCATAGCATTTAATCTGGTTATTGGCTGGGAGTTCAGCAGGGGTAATCAACTGGAGTCCTTATAAGCTTCTTCATGTGGCTTGGGCTTCTCACAGCATCATGGCTTATTCCAAAAGGAACCATCCCAAGGGCAAGAATTCCAAAAGACCCAAGCCTAGCTTTAAAATTGCTTATTATCTAGCTTTGGAAGTCATGGGGCATCACTTCTGCAGCATGCTATTAACCAAGATTCAAGAGGAGAAGAAACGGACCCTTCCTTTCCATGACATCTCAGTAGGACCAGTAAAAAATAATTGCAGTCATTTTAAGTTTACCACAGGTGATGTTTTCCAGAATGAAGTATATACCCTACACCAATGATTATTATGTTGTTCTGTGTATTCACTTGGTGTAAGGGATGGAAAATAGAGATGGTACCCCAATCTTCTTGGCTCCCATTGACTCATTTGAAATGTAAGCTTCTGGTGCCTGCAATGTCAAACTCTACATGTTTAGAGGTACTGGTTTCCAGAAGGGAAATGTTTCTACCAGTGGACATAGTAAGGATCCCATTGACCTTTCAGCTATGGCCTGATCACTTTGGTTCCAGTGCCAAAAGGCCATCTAATAGAGAAAGGAGTCATAACACTTGCATGCAAAATTGACTTTGATTACCAGTGGGAGTTATACACGATGGGAATAGGGAAGAAGCTCTTTGGTGCTCAGTGATCCTAGTGCTCTTCTAAGATGGGAAAAACTTAATGTAAGAAGCAAGTGGAGCTGTGCAGTGTGAGGATATGAAGTGGGAGGGGTGAGCTGTAGTGAATACTGTGGTATTGTGAATACTGTGTCCAGATTCTTTCTTTAGAGACAACTTACCCATAGTCTGGCTGCTGGTGGCTTCCAGTTACACTCTGTTATGCTCATCTTCACTCACCATGTTGGTGAAATAAGAATCCCTTCCTCCCCTTAATAGTACGAGGTGGTCTAACACATGACACCTGGCACTGGATAGGTGAGATCAACAGCAGTTTATTAGTTATGTGTATTCTCAGCCTGAGAAAGAGGATACTACACATCAGATAGGGCCAATCATGGATTGTACAGAAGGGGCTGTGAGAGGCAGGCTTTGTAGTAACAAAAAGGTGTGGTGGCCTGTGGTTCCTGTGGGAGGATTTGATGGCTTGTTTGTTTCATGGGCTGGCAGGATACACAGACATGTTTGGCTATGAATCTGATCCATCTGATAAGGAAACAAGTCAGGCAGGAAACAGGGGACTATGGAGTTCCTTTTGGGCTTCTGAGGCTCAAAGATGTTAAAGCAACACTTACATTTTTTTCTTCTTTACATTTGAGTCTTTATATCTGAGTGTTTCCAGTATTCAAGTCCACTTTAATTAAAGGAAGTCTTGTCACTCCAATGAACACACTGCGCAGGTAAATTCTGGGGACCCCCAAAAATGTTCATTTAATGAGCATTACATAGAGTCTCCTGTGGGAACTGTAGTCAAATTGAAACACTGCAAAACCAAAAACAATCTTTCTACTGTCACTTAGTAAAGTTTTATAATCATTTGGGGTCATGACCATTTAGAAAGATGATGGATATTTATTTTTTAATACTTGATAATAGCACAAACCATGATATAGAAATAGTATGAAATAATTCACAAAATGGCCTTTATAAATTCATTTATTAAGTTCAAAGTTATACTATAGAACATGGATTGACAAACTTATTAGTTTTTAAATTTTATTTTATAAAGGGCCAGATAGTAAATATTTTAGACTTTGTGGGCCATATGGTCTCTGATTACTCAGCTCTGCTGTTATAGTGCAAAAGCAGCCATAGACAATAGTAAACAAAAGAGCATGGTGGTGCTTCAGTAAAACTTTATTTGCAAGAGCTGATGGCAGGCTGGACTTGGCCCACTGGTGTACTTTGTCAATTCCTGTTAGAGAGAATCTGCCCTAAAAAAACATATTTCTTATATTTGTATATTGCCTTATTTTCCAACCACTCTTTGAAAGGTATCAACTTGTGAGAATATCATGTCAATATATTCTCATTTTACAGACAGGAAAACTGAGACACAACAACTTTCTTGAGGAAAAACTGCTTATATAATATCTAGTAAGCCAAGACTAGAATTCAGATTTCCTGACTTTTCTTATCCACATCCTGACTGTTACTCAACCCAGCTTATTAACTAGATTCCAGTCGCCAACACCAAGTTTCTAACAAAGGGGCTCAACTTTGATTTAGAAGGAAACAATGGAAAAAGTATTAGGTAACCTTGTAGTAAGTTGGTTTTTATTCATTTTTAAATACACTTTTTGTTTGTGTTTATTTCTGTCTGTGAATGTTGTTTCTTCCTGTGTCACTCTTAGGTGTTTTGCAATTCTTTAATTATTCTTCCTCTTTGTTCCCTTTGCTTTTGTAAGCATGTATTAACGTGCATTTGGCTGCACATTTCAGTGAGGGTTATCCATCCCTGTAGTTTAAGGATGCCTCATTGCTTTTCATAGTTTCCAAGAATTTCACTAATTTCTCCTTTCTGTGTCTGAACTTTCCCCAGACCTCTGAATGGATAGCTTTGTTAATTGGAAGGAAAATATGACTTTTCTTGTTCTGTCTTAGTTCTTCTCAGGTTGCAGAATAATTGTTGACTGGCTATTTAATTGGACAAAAACTTGTGTCATAATTCTTTTATGCATTTTGACTTTGGAAAAAGATAAAATCTCAGGCAAGGTTAGAAAATGAGTGAGCATTTTGTTTTTCCAATTTCTGAACCCTTTCCAATATTTTCTTTTTATAATTTTTGCCTCATTTCCATTTACTCAGTAGTGTCTTCCAACCGTGCCCATCTCTCTGTCCTCTAAGGAAAAGGGAAGCTGATAATGAATGGAACCCCATGAAGATGCAAGGGATGTGATTTTTTTGTGCCTCCTAAGAGTGTTTGTATATTGAAAGTTGCTACTTTGAAAAGACAATAACTAAACTCATATGTATTCATTCAACAAATATTTATAGACCATCTATTATGTGCTGGATACCAGAGGTATAAATGGGAGCAAATTGGACACAATTTTGAAATAAAACTAGGCATAATTTGCTGTCTGGAAGGAGATTTAGATACAGAAAGGGCAATTTCAATGAAGGGCAAAACCAATTAAAATAGGGAAACAATAGAATGTTATGGGAACACAGAGAAAGGGCACTGAAATTAGATGTGGGAGAACAGAGTAAATGGCATCTCAACAAGGTCAAGGGAAAAGGAGAAAAAAGAGCAGGGGAAGGATACAATATATTTAGGAAACTAAAAAATAGTTCGGCATGATGAAGAATAAAGTATGGTTGGAGGAAATGGTAAAAAATTAAGCTGTACAAGTGGACAGGCCAGATCACATGGGATGTTTTAAACCACACTAATGTGTTATCTTTTCACTTTATCTTACGACCCATAGAAGATCACTGTAGGGTATTAATAGGGGAGTGGCAGAACCTAATTTGCATTTTTATTTGCAAGTGGAGCACAGATGGGAGCACCACTCAAAGCATGGACACCAGCAGGATGCTGCTACAGTGATCCAGGTGCCTGGGTTACCATTGTTTGTAATAACATCAGGTCTTGTGCTGCTGTAAATTACGGAAAGTGAGGCCATAAAATCATTGTGTTCAAATCTGTATCCAACGGTGCCTGACCCATCAGGATGCTCTTAGCATTTTGTGAATGAGCGAATAAATGCATACATGGACTCACATAGAAGTTGTCAGTGAAGAACAGTAGTTTTCATAGTGAGTTCCACAGAAAAGCATGTTATGTGAAAGAAAACAGACTGAGGTCAAATAAATCAGAAAAAAACATGTGGAAAACATTTTAAAATAACTTTCTGTTTAAGAGAACCTCTTAAAGGCTTTAACAAGTTAGCAGGTCCTGTCACTCTCCAACAAGCAGGAGTCATAAACAGGGGATGTACTAGGTTTCTGTTTGGCCCCAGACCCTCTCTCCACCTTCCCTCACCCCACTCTGTGCCCTGGCAAGCTGTTCTGTTCAGATTTTATGACAAGCACCCTTGCTGTCCAGCTTCTGGTTGGCTTTAGCCAGTAGTGGACTCAGCAGGTAAGAGGGAAAGAATAAAAATGGTATTTCCTTCCCTGGCTTCCTCTTGTGGGTCACAGCTTCCTCTTGTGTTGTCAGGGTTTTCTCTGCACAGCCTTATGTTTGTTTTGGTGACAACTCACTCCTTCTGTGGGGGTGCAAACAGCACTCACTGACTGTACTATCTTGTGATTTTTGCATATATTGCCTACACATTAGACACTCATGTTGAAATGCCCAATTTGATGATTCTATCTTTTTCCTGCTAGGACCTTGACTAAAATCCATAATTTCTCAAACTTAATTGACTATAGAATTATTCTTCCCTGAAGCATTTTCATGACTAGAGTCTCACATAATACATTTTGGCTAATGTTGATTGAGTGGTGGCACAATAGTAGTGGACCAAACTTCCTTGAGAGCTCACCTTGTAGATCTGCTTCTTACCTGCAGTTTAATCACTGGTTCTATAACTAAGTAGTTCTTAATCTTAAGCGCACATGGTAGTATCAGTCAATGCTTGTAAATATCTATGCTTATCTCATTCTGTTCTATTGAGCCTCTTAGGCTCCCTTGAGCTAGAAAACATGCAGCTGCAGAATTTTCTCCTGGAAAACTGGAATTCACAGGCATTTTCTTTCATATTTCTGCATTTCTAAAATTTTCTGCCCACCCAGGATTAGTAGTATCTTGTCTGGGAGTAGTGTCCTGGTCACACTGGGGGAGAAATTATGTATTTTACCCAGGTCCTATGACTTTTGGCAATTTTATCAACATCAGCATTAATTAAGAAATCTACTGGCCAGGCTCGGTGGCTCAGCCTGTCATCCCAGCACTTTGGGAGGCAAAAGTGAGTGGATTGCCTGAGCCCATGAGTTCGAGACCCACCCAGGCAACTTGGCGAGACCTCGTCTCTACAATAAATCAAAAATTAGCTGGGTGTGGTAGCGCACGCCTGTAGTTCTGGCTACTTGGAAGGTTGAGGCAGAAGGATTGCCGGAGCCCAGCAAGTTAAGGGTATGGTGGCTGGGAGCTTGCCACTGCACTCTAGTCTGGATGACAGAGTGAGACTTCAACTCAAAAAAAAAAAGAAATCTACTGAGGTCTATAAACTATAATCTAAGGCTTTATTAAACATGATAAGATAAAACACTGAATGCTATTCTTACAGGCGTGCTGATGAAAAGGGGACTAAACATCAAGGGCTTAACAAATTTAAAATTGGAAATTGTATGACCTTTTTCTCCACAAATAAAGTAAAACTTTTTGTGTTGCCACAAAATTTATATGTTGAAGCCTAATCTCCAATACAATAGTATTAAGAGGTTGGGTTTAGGAGTTGATTAGCTTATGAGGGTTTGGCCCTCATGAAAGGGATTACTGTTCTCATTTAAAAACAAAAACAACAAAAAAACAAGGAAGCTTATTCACTCCTTTCACGACAGGAAGACACTTTTTTGAAGCACAGGGGGGGCTCTCACCAAACACTGAATCAGCTGATGACTTGATCTTGGACTTCCCAGCCTCCAGAACTATGAGCAATAAATTTATACTCTTTAGGAATAATCCAGTCCAAGATATTTTGTTATAGCTGCCCAAATGAACCGATGTACTGGCCAGTCACTTCTGTGTGAAATTTTTATAAACTATTGACATTCTGGGTTTAAGAAGCTATTAATAATATTTGCTATGTTTTTACCTGAGAATTTCAAAGAAATTATCAATATTGGTGCTACTATTGCTGCTGCCACTCTCACTTCCTGTGGATCAATATTTCATACTGTGTATTATTTGAATTTATGAATAGTCTTCATAGGCAGCAATGTTGAGTCAGCTGGGCTTGAGTAAACAGCTGAGTGTCTGTTGAGTTTTATAGTGAAGTCAGCTTGTGAAGGTCTTTATATCTCCTCTGAAACCTGCCTGCATTCTAACAGAACCATTGCATATTCCTGAGTGGGGCAAAGGCATTCTGTACGAAACTTAGGAGATATATTTTTGCCTGTGCTTCATACTAAGCAGAATAACTGGAAAAGATTTATCAGCTCCATGCCTGCATGGGTTCATACAGAAACAATCCCTCATGACTGGGCTGCATTCTTTAAGTCTGAAGTCCTAACATTTCTAATCACTCCAAGTTATCGCTCATAAAAGACCATTGTAGTCTTAAAGACATTATCTAGACACTGTGTTTGTCTGCTGCTGGTTAGGCAAATGGCAAGCCAAAGTGCCTGCTCAGGAAAATTACCACCCTCATTTGTCACTAGTCTGCACAGCAAAAGCACTGACTCCCTTTCTTGCTGATTGAGTAATGGTTTTGAAGAAAAAAAGTGATAGGTAGAATGCTTCTTTTAGAAGGGAAAACAGATAAAAAGAATTGATTACCCACATCTTTTCCATTTCATTGAGATGTTCTTTCTGCTCAAATTAAATAAGCTTGTCAAAATAAATAAGAAGGCATGGCCATCATAAATGCTGAAGCCAGGTAGAGAAAATCAATCTGGAAATGGAGGCTGGTTTCTCACTCACTCACTGCTCTAGGTAGGCAAATCTCTGATCTTACTTTCTTCTTGTTCTTCCTTAGCTGTACCCATTCCTTCTGCCTTTGGTACAAACCATTTTGAGGCCAACTTCAGTATCTTCGCTTGAAAGTCAGAGTATCCTTTTCTGAATTTCTACCATTTTCAGCCTTTGACAAACAGTTTGGCATTTAAATTCTTCTTTCTTGTGCTATTCGCATACTCTTCTATGTGTGTTAGCCTTACCAATGGAACACTCTGAGCTCTATACAGATCATGTCTTATATAACTCTGTATTTTTCATACCACAGAACACAATGTTCAGGACTCAATTCATAATTATTGATTGGTTACATCTGGAAGAAATAACATGTGTCTGTTTTTTGCTGTCCAGCATCCATTGTTATGTCTTCGGAAATAATAATATGGAATAATATTGTAAATAATTTGAGAAGCCATGTAGGTTTTGGTTAATGGATAGGCAGATACCCTAGGCCAATCCAATAAGGATCAACTTCAGAGCCTTTTATGGAATGCATGTTGAGTCATTACCAACTTGTACCCTTGGAAACTACCAGAAGATCTGTTGAGACCATGAGGGCAGCTAGCATGAGAATGAAGCAAAGTAAAGAAATGTTCTTGAGGATACTGCTGAACAACTGGGTCGAGACATGTCTGTGGACTTTTCAATTTCAAGAACCAACACAGTTATCTTTATCATTTAAGCTAGTTTGAATCATGCTTTTGTTATAAATAACAAAAAGCATACAACTCACAGTCATTCCTATTTATGTGGAAATTTTATCCCTGCTCAGAGATCAGATGTCATTTCATACAGAGTCAAAGTTGGACAGGAAAAGGTGTCTTGATAGGTATATTGCAGCAAATAGACAGTATTTTGAAGGTGACTGAAGTTTAAACATGCAAGAATAAATATGAGGTCTGACAACTAAGTTGGCAAACTCATCCTAGAAAAAGTGCTACATACCTCATTGCCTTGGTCACCTTTGAAGTACCTCCCCTTAGGGAGCTATGCACTGATGCCAGCACCTAGTCCACCATCAAGCAATTTTGAAGCGCTTCTTCTGGAATGGCCATCAGAGCTGTTGTTGTATTACCCTTGACATCCTGAATGCCATAAAATGTCTTCCTTTCAATATTTCCTTTATCTTTGGGTAAAGAAAAAAGTCACTGGAGGCCAGATCAGGAGAGTAGGAAGGGAGTTCCAAAACAGTTATTTGTACAGTGCTGCCAACATATGCACACTGTGACAAGTTTGTGAATGTAATTGTCAGACCTCAACAAATAATGGTGACAGCTCTAATGGTCATACCAGAAAAAGAATTCCAAAATTGGACTAGGATGGACTAGGCACTTGGGTCAGTGCATAGCTTTCCAAGGGAAGTACTTTGAAGGTGACCACAGTGATATTCAGCAATGGGGCATGTAGCACTTTTTCTAGGATAGTTTGTGAACCCAATTGTTGGACCTCGTACACAATATTTTATAAATAAATTCGATTTGGGGGGAGTTCTCCCTCATATGTAGAATTTAAAAGTAGTTGAATTCATTGTAGCAGAGGATAGAAAAGTGGTTACCAGGGTCTGGGGTTGGGGAAAATTGCGAGCTGTTGGTCACAGAGTGAAAACGTTCAATTATAAGATGAATAAGTTCTGGGGGTCTAATGTACAGTGTAGTGACTAC
This sequence comes from Tarsius wallacei, assembly GCA_963574415.1. Lineage (NCBI taxonomy): Eukaryota > Metazoa > Chordata > Mammalia > Primates > Tarsiidae > Tarsius > Tarsius wallacei. Next base: position 20,359 of record CAUYQG010091984.1, read on the forward strand.
AGTAATAATAATGTATTGTATATATAGAATTTGCTAAGAGGGTAGCTCTCAAATGTTCTTACCACACAAAAAATGGTAACAAGGTAAGGTGATGAATATGTTAATTCACTTGATTGTGATAATCATTTCACAATGCATATGTATATCAAAATATGACATTGTACATCTTAAATATATCTAATTTTTATTTACCAGTCATAGCTCAATAAACCTGGAAAACTAAAACAAAACCTCACAAAGCTTATTTGCTGAGTTGTTACCAGTAACTTTCCCTGGATTTGTAGACAAAAATGTAGCCAGAATCTTGAGAAGAGAAGGGAGAGGACAGAAAAGCTCTAATAATGGGAAAAGGTGGATTTCTGGGTGGCCCTACCAACATCATCACTCTGATCTGGGGACTCTATTTTTTTTTTTGAGTTGGAGTCTCACTTTTTATTGCCCAGACTGGAGTGCAGTGGCACCCTCACGGCCACCGCAGCCTTGACCTGCTGGGTTCAGGTGATCCTTCCGCCTCAGTCTTCCAAGTAGCAGGAACTACGGACGGACACCACCATGCCCGGTTAGTTTTTGTGATTTACTGTAGAATGAGGTTTCACCAAGTTGCCCAGGCTTGTCTTGAACCCCAGGCTCAGACAATCTCTCGCCTTGGCCTCCCAAAGTGCTGGGATTACAGGTGGAGCCACCGCGCCCGGCTGGGGGCTCTATTGGTTGGTGGGCAGTTTGTAGGAAGCTTGTTTCCTTGTCAAAAAGACACTGCATATTTCTGTAGTGGGCAAAGGCTGCACTCATCTGCACGGAGGAGGCGCACATCAACCCCAGGCACAAACCGACATTGCCTTATGATTGTCATCATCCATCTTTGTCTTTATAGCATTATGGCACTAAATATGTATTCATGGATTATTGTTTTAAAACGTAATTAAAATGTTATCTTTTCAGGTTCTTGTAGTAAATGAGAAAACCCACGATGCTTAATTCAATGGCTGGCACAAAAGGCATGCTGATGTGCATGTACTGTTTTTTCATTTATTAAGAGGATATAATTATTTATTAAGTAAAAATTACATGTGGCAGCGGTGATAAGACAGATTAACCAAGGAATCAGAGTGAAAGTAACTTAGTTTTTTTGTTTATTTATTATATGTCTACATTTAAGAGCAAATAAATTTTAGTCTGGACAATAAAGTCTCATCTGATCAGAGTAAGGAATTACATAGAGTTTTGTCCTAGTGGTAGTAATTTGCAGTGTCTTGTTTGACTTAAATAGTCCAAAGATAACAGGCAAAAAAGAGGGAATAAAGTTCTCATAAAGGGTCTGAAATAAGCTAGGTATCAAGAAATCTAGCTTTCTATCTGTCTTTCTATTGATGACCTTGTGTAAAGCCTCGCCTTGTGTAAAGTCTCACCTTCTTTATATGTCTATTTATTTATTTAAAAAAAGAAATGTGAACTCGACAATTCGGATGATTTCTGACATTTTATTATTGGATTACAGGACTTCTGACTTTCTGAGCAACATGTTTTAAATTCATTGTTTTTCACTCTTCTATCTCAGACTCATGTGTCATGGGAGTGGTTATTGACAGGCATACTGTACATTAAATTGTCTTTGATGAGTGAAGGTTAATTTTATATATCAACTCAACTGGGCTATGGAATGCCCAGGTAGCTGATTAAACTTCATTTCTGGATGTGTCTGTGAGAGTATGTGAGGAAGTGATTAGTATTCAAATTGGTGGACTCAGAAAAATTGTTGGTACTCTACGATGTAGGTGGGTGTCATCCAATCCACTGAGGGGCTAAACAGAACAAAAAGTCAAAGGAAATTGAATTCACCCTTCCTCTGCCTGAGTGCTTGTGTTGAGACATTGATCTCCTGCTCTGGGATGTTCTGGTTCTTAGGCCTTCAGACTCGGACTGAAGTATACAACATTGTCTTACAGGCTCTCAGGGCTTCAGACTATACCATTAACTTTCCTGGTCTCCAGCTTAGAGAGGACAGATTGTGGGATTTCTCAGCCTCCATGAGCATGTGAGCCAATACCTTTTAATCTCTCTGTCTCTCTCTTTCTCTGTCTTGTTTCTCTGGAACATCCTGACTAATGTGTGCTTCTAATATGGCTATCCACTTCTGTAGTCCTCTGCACACGAAGTCTCTGAGTGCCTGTTCCAGGGTGACACCACCATTGTTCCCTTCTTTTTTCTGTGTAGCCACAACTGTTGCCCCACCACATCTCTCAGGGCTTTCCTGTCCCTTTCATATGAATGAATAAGTGGGGACTGTACCCAGAAACCTTGTCAGCAGCTATGTTTTTAATAACTCCCCATTTCCTGGGAGGATATCATAGCTCCGAGTGGAAATCCAGACGGGTAATAGTTCCCGTAATCCCACGCCTTTGGGAGGCTGAGGTGAGTGGATTGCCTGAGCCCGCGGGTTCGAGACCCGCCTGGGCAAGTGAGACCTCATCTCTACAATAAATCAAAAAACCAGCCGGGTGTGGTAGCGTGCGCCTGTAGTTCCAGCTATTTGGAAGGCTGAGGCGGAAGGATCACTGGAGCCCAGCAGGTCGAGGCTGCGGCGGCCGGGAGCGGCCACTGCACTCCAGTCTGGGCGACAGAGTGAGACTCCAACTTAAAAAAAAAAAA
>CAUYQG010091985.1:0-21413 GCA_963574415.1 Tarsius wallacei
CATTGTACGTTTTGTAGAATTCTGCTAGAAAGCCATCTTGTTCAGGGCTTTTTTTGTAGGTAGTTTTTGTATGACAGTCAATTTCCCGGGTTGCTATTGGTCTATTTAGTGTCTCAATGTCTTCTTGTTTCAACCTGGGGAGGTTGTGTGATGTCAGAAAGTCCTCCATTTCATTTAGGTTATCGGGTTTGTTTCCATATAGGTGTACATAGTAATCTCTGATAATCTTTTGTATTTCTTTGGGGTGAGTTGTGATTTGATTTTTGTATTTCTGAATGTGTTTATTTGGTCTTTTTCTCTCTTTTTCTTGATCTTTCTGGATATGGGTCCATCAATCTTGTTAATTCTTTCAAAGAACCATCTTTTTGTTTTGTTGATGTTTTCTATTATATTTTTGTCATCTATGACCTGTATTTGGGCTTTTATTTTGGTGATTTGAATTCTTCTACTAAAGTTGAGGTTTTGGTGGTCTTTTCTTTCTAGCTCCTTTGGGTGATTCGTTAGGCTCTCCACTTATGATCTTTCTGCTTTCTTGATGTGTGTTTTTAGAGATAAAAATTCCCCTTTTAGAACTGTTTTCCTGGCATCCCAGAGGTTTTGGCAAGATTTCTTCATTTTCATTTGTTTCCAGGAATCTTTTAATTTTTCCTTTGCTTTCAGTGTTGACCCAGTAGTTGTTCAGCATCATGCTGTTTAGTGTCTATGTTTTTGTGAGCTTTGGGAAATTTTGTTGGTATTAATATTTATTTTTATTCTATTGTGGTCTGCGAATGTGCATGGCAAGATTTCAACCTTATGGAATTTGTTTATGCTTGATTTATGGCCAAGGATGTGATCTATCTTGGAGTATGTTTTATGCGGTAATGAGTACAATGTATATTCTGTTGTTGTTGGGTGGAATAATCTGTAGGTTTCTATTAAGTCCATTTGGTCGAGTGTCAAGTTTAGGTTGCGGATCTCCTTGTTGATTTCTTACCTTGATGATCTATCTAGGGCTGTTAGTGGGGTATTCAAGTCCCCTGCTATAATAGTGTTAGAGCCAATATCCTTTTTAGGTTACTTGGTAGTTGTTTTATAAATGCTGGTGCTCCTGTGTCAGGTGCATATATGTTTAGGATGGATATTTCTTGTTGATGAATTGAACCTTTTATCATTATGTAGTGTCCCTTTGCATTTTTGAAATATTTGATAGCATAAAAGTTGTTTTGTCTGATATTAAGATCATGACTCCTGCCTTCTTTTGTGATTGATTTGCCTGGAACCTTGCTTTCCATTCTTTAACTTTGAGTCTGTGTGCATCCTTGTAGTGAGATGAGTCTCCTGGATGCAGCAAATAATTGGGTCATTGTTTCTTATCCAGTTTGCCATTCTGTGTCTTTTCAGCGGTACATTTAAGCCTTTCACATTAAGGCTGATTATTGAATTGTGATTCTTTATCCCTGTCATGAGGTTCTTCTTTTTTCTTTGTTTGCTTAGTTTCTTTTGGCTTTGGGGTTGATGTATGTGTGTGTTTTCAAGTTTCTAGTTGCGCTGTATATTCTGTTGATTCTGTACTCTGCTGTTCTCTTGGAAAGTGTATGGTCATTTTTTTTTTCTTTCTTCTTTGATTAATAGCTTTTTAAGTGTCTCCTGTAGAAGCGGTCTGGAAGCTGCTTAATCTCTTAGGGGTTGGATATCTGGAAAGGATTTTGATTCTCCATCACTGATGAAGCTGTGTTTGGCTGGATAGGAAATTCTTGGTCGAAATTGTTTATCATTGAGGACTTTGAATATAGGGCTCCAGTCTCTTCTTGCTTGTAGTGTTTCTGCTGATAGGTCTGCTGCTGTTTTTATTGGTTTTCCCCAATAGGTAATTTGACCTTTCTCTCTTGCTGCTTTTAGGATTTTTTTCTTTTGTGGCAACTTTGTATAGGTGAATTACTATGTGTCTAGGGTTGGTCTTCTCATTTGATGTTTTGTGGGGTTCTCTGTATCTCTTGTGCTTGGCTGGTCACATCTCTGGTGAGATGGGGAATGTTTTCTTGGATCACCTCCTGGAATACTTGCTCCAAGTTGTTCTCCATTTCCATTTCTTCTTCTGGGATACAAATCAGGTATAGGTTTGGCCTCTTGATATAATAACACATCTCTTTTAGGCTTTGTCCTTTCATTCTGTATCTTCTTTCTATTTTTTTACAGATTGGGTTGATTCCATGTTCTGGTCTTCAATTTCTGAGATTCTTTCTTCAGCTAGATTAATTCTGCTTTCCATGCTTGTAATCTTGCTATTTACTTCCTGGATGAAATTTTTTATTGCCAGAATCTCTCTTACAAGTTCTTTCAGTGTTGTATCTTGTCTTTCTTGAGTCCTGTTCACTCTTTCCAACTATTCCCTAATCCCTGTTGTATTCTGGGGACGGCCTTTGGTGATTTCCATTGTTTGGGCACCAAGGTCTGATTTTTCAGGAGTTTTGTCTTTGGTATACTTGAAGTTGCCTGATGTCTTCCTTTGGTTTTTCCTCATTTGTGACAGATTTCTTGTTTTTCTCTTTAGTTCTGTTATTCAGTGTCAGTGGGAGAGGCTTTCCCTTCTGACATTTGCTCAGACCTCTATTCTTCCCTGATCCAGGCTCTGGATTTGTTCTATTTTGAAATAGGATGGTGGATGGGAAGATCTGCTGTCTCTTGTAGTTTTTTAAATTCGAATAAAGTAGGGGATGAGGCACTAGGTATCAGATACCACTTGCAAATTAAAATGTTCACTTATTGTGGTATGTGTTCCCTGAGACCCACTCCCCACCACCACTCTATATGAAGGTGCAAAGCAGAAACTAATGCAAAAAACAAATGAACACATATACACACACAGACACACACACACACACCAAAACAAACTGTAATAACAACAAAGTGTAATAAAACAAACAAGAACAACAACAACAACAACAACAACAACAAAAGAAAACTAAATACAGACACATATGCCTAGCACAAAGTGAAGAGGAGAAAAATGGAAAGACCAGTTTAAGGGAAAAAAAGGAATTCAGATCAAACCCTCACATATATATTGACACACAACTTAAACTATAAAAAACGAAAATTAAAAAAAACTCCAGGAGAACAAAAGAGCAAAAACAAACCAACAACAAAAATCAAATGGACAGATGAACACTCAGTCATTCACATACACACATAAACAGATAATGACAAAAAAAGATGAAAGAAATAGAAAAAAAAAGTGGGGGAGATGCAGAACAAACCTTCACATAAACGTTCATGCACAAAGGAAAAATGTTTTTAAAATAGATGAACAAACAAACAGTCAAAGAATTTTTGAAAATCAAAAAAAAAATTTTTTAAAAAGAGAAAAAAACCTGCCCTCTTGCAGCCTCTGAAATTGCTCCTCTAATCAGGTCTCTCCTGCAGAGCCACCTCTTTCTTTCTTTCTTTTTTTTTTTTTGAGTTGGAGTCTCACTCAGTCGCCCAGACTGGAGTGCAGTGGCCGCTCCCAGCCACTGCAGCCTCGACCTGCTGGGCTCTGGCAATCCTTCTACCACAGCCTTCCAAGTAGCTGAAACTACAGGCGTGCACTACCATGCCCGGCTAATTTTTTTGATTTATTGTAGAGATGAGGTCTCCCCAAGTTGCCCAGGTGGGTCTCGAACCCGCAGGCTCAGGCAATTCACTCACCTCGGCTTCCCAAAGCACGGGATTACAGGCTGAGTCACCGAGCCCGGCCAGAGCCACCTCTTTCATTCTCTCCTCAGTGTCCTGAGCAGGGAAGGAGGAGGGACACTGGAGGTGGTTGGGGCTGCAATCCTCCCCTCCCACTCTGGTAAGTCAGGGAAATCTCCTCTGGCAGTGAGGTGTGGAATTGTCTCTTCCCCAGGTATGTACTCACAGGGGGTGCCCCAGCCAGGCCTATCCTGGAATGGAGTCCTCCTATTGCAGCTGACATCCAGTCTCTGCCTTAGTTTGTCCTTCTCAGTCATGACCCAGCTATGTGGGTCTGAGGATTGCTGGGGAGGAGGGGGTTTGGGTCAGCCCTGGACACACCACTGATCTCTTTGGAGTCCTTCCTCATCCTTTTCTGGCCACACCCTTTGTCCTGCAGCTGGATCAGGGTAGAGGGTGGGGCACCTGGAACTCAGCACTTATCAGGTCCCTCTAAAGTTTGTGCTTTCAGGATATTCCCTCTGTGTCACCATCAGTCCCTAAGTAGTTGATTTGCCAGTCACAGAGATCAGGTCTATTGCTCCGTGGTGAGCAAGTGGGAGTACTTTTCTGCCCCGCCTTCAAGGTGGTGGTGGGGTGCCTCTCATCCTTTTTCATGGGACTTTGCCTCTGGACTCTCTCCACAACCCCTGCTGCCAGTGTCCTGCCAGGCACTGAAGTCTCTTTCTATATTTTTTACAGATCAGTTCAATTCCATGTTTTGGTCTTCAAGTTCTGAGATTCTTTCTTCTGCTTGATTAATTCTACTTTCCATGCTTACCATCTTGTTATTTATCTCCTAGTTTAAATTTCTCATGGTCAAAATCTTTGTTACAAGTTCTTTCAGTGTTGCATCTTGTCTTCCTTGAGTCTTATTCATGATTTCCATCCATTCCCTAATCCCTGTAGTATTCTGTGGTGAGTTATTGGTGACTTCCATTGTTTGAGTTCTGAGGTCTGATTTTTCAGGTATTTTTTCTTTGTTACACAAGGAATTACCTGTGCTCTTCCATTGATTTTTTCCTCATTTGGGATAGACTTCTTTCTTTTCTCTTTAGTTCTGTTATCCAGTGGCAGTGGGAGAGGCTTTCACTTTTAATGTTTGCTCAACCCTCTATTCTTCCCTGATCAGTGCTCTGAATTTGTTCTATTTTTGAAACATGGCTGTGGGTGGGAAACTTTGCTGTCTCACTGGTCTCTTTGGGGGTTTTCCTCATCCTTTTCTCATCACACCCTTTGTCCCATGGGTGAATCAGGATGGGTGGTGGGGCACCTGAGACTCACCACTACTCCCGTTATCAGTTTTTTGGTTTTTTGTTTTTTTTCTTTTGGGATATTCCCTCTGCATCATGATCAGCCTCTGAGGCATTAACCCACCATCACAGAGATTGAGTTTGTAGGTCTGTGGTGAGCAAGTCAGAGCACTTCCCTGCCCAGTTTTCAAGGTGGAGCAGGGTGTCTGTTTCTTCTTCTTCAGTGGGACTCTGCCTCTGGCACCCTTGTTGTGCTCTTTCCACAGCCCTTGCTGCCAGTGTCCTGCCAGGTGCTGCAGTGTGAGGCAGAGCCTGGAGCCTACAGTCACTCCCAGCAGCTTCTTCCCAGGAAAGGCTTTGATGACTTTTTAAAAAATGGTGCTTGACTTCTGAGCCCTAAATAGTGCTGGAATCCAAGCAGAGCAGCTGAGGCACCAGTTGCTTTACCAGGAGAGTCCTGGTACTTGCTCCTGAATTCCCACTCAATATGCCACTCACATATGCACTCACTCACAGACTCATGCAAAAGGTACCACAGTCCAACTGGTTCTGCTGGCATCTTCCAACTTACAAATCTTTTATTCTTAGGACTTAACATATTACACATCACATAAGAAAACATCAATAATGTCTTATGGAATTAATTTTTTGCAAACAAGAAAATACAGATTTCCCCTTTTCTTCAATTTTATATGACATTTAAAATTGAAACATTCAGACATGATATTCTACATTTTAAAAATATCTGCAGGAATCACTTCTATTAGGGGAATCTATCAGAGCCCATGTTAAGATGATCCAGATAGATGACCTCTTGTGGATGATGCCATCAGTGGAATTGGTAAGCATCAAGTGTAATCTAGTTATAGAAGTCTTGCCAGAAGCACTTCTGAGTAGGTTGTACTTCAAGAGTTTTTTCCAATGTGTTCTTTTATCATTCAAATTTACTATTTTGATGTTGTGTATACATGTTAAGTGTATTAATTCCATTTCTACATGGGATATTTCAAATGAAATCTTATTTCATTTCTACACAGTTACATTTTGTGATATCAATACATTAATTGTGAATTTCTGTAATTGTGGCTCTTTAGTTATGATACCTTGGCATGACTGCACTTTGTTACCATATTTTATTTTGTTGCCTAATTTTGCTTTCTCCTTTCCTAGGTATTTGTGACGTTAACTTTTTTCCTAAATTTTCTGAAACTTGGTAAACTTGAATTTTTAAAATAACTTCACCCAACTTGGCATTTAAAATGCAGCCCAGGTGACATTTGGGCCTCCAACTGCCCTTATTTGTACCCCGCATTTCTATAATAAAATAAAGTTAAAAATAAAATAAAACTCAGCTCATTATTTTTAGATAACCTCAGAGTGAAATGTTGACATGTTCTATATAATATGCTTGAATTTCAATGGAATTTTTGCCTCAAGTCTCTTTAGTGGTAACAACAACCCAAAGCATCTGTTTAGAGCAAACTTCATCCAGACATTTGTTTGAAAGGGTGGATACAGCATTTCCTTGACTGCATGAGTGTCTGCAAGTCATGAATCTTTCTAGCTCTGTTCTCCTAGAAACTTAATATTGGCAAGAATGTCAATTTCTGCTAAGAAAAGTTACTTTAAAACAAAAGACCCCTGATTGGTATAGCATCTTTACATGAGGAGAAATAATAAATGAATTATTAATACTTAAGTGGAAGCTGTGGCTTTGGATTTCTCTGAAGACAGTGATTTTTGTAACTGCTTGTGTCTTGTGGGGCACTGAAGAAGAGGCTTGTAGGTTGTTACAAGAGATGGTTGACTCCAGCGTGGTATGGGGCTTCTGAGCCATGGTCTCCACAGTCAGCCTACAGTAGTCTTACCTCCTGGAAGGAAGCTGGCTGTCATGGGAAAGAGCACAACTCCTGTAGGGCTTCACAAAATGCTCCAAAGTTCTGCTAGAAGGAAACTTTTTGCTGCCCTTCTGGTAAGCAGTGATTTGTGATTTCTGCTCCTTATTCTTCAGAGTAGATGGGTCCATGAAAGGCCTGTGAGGGCTTTGCAATCAGAATATTTAGCGAGACAAAAGAAGATGTCCTGCTGGGCGGAGCAACATTATATGCCATAAAACAGCAGTATGTTTATAATGTCACAATTTATGCTTGATTTTCCTGGCTTACTTAATCATTTCTCTTCTCAAATGTTGGGGATAGAAACTTCACAAACTATAAAAAGTATATCAGAGAAACACAAGTGTTTAAGAAGTATAAAATTTCACAGCAAATTTACAAATATTTGTTGTATTGTATAGATCCACTAGCTAAATCACTTCATGACTTTTGTACTTTCCTCTCAGTTACAGACACTTTCTAAATGACCCAAGACTTTGCTGTTGGTAGCTTTTATAGAGATTAAATATTTTAAATTATTGTATAGTTATTCAGAAATGCAAGTGAATAGGTGTGTGTGTGTGTTTGTGTATTCCTTAAAATTTTTATTCAAATTTTTATTTAAGTGTTTTTGGGGTTAATAGCAGCTGAATATATTAACTCTTTTGCTCAAGATTTTTTTGTTTTGTTTTATTTTCAATAATCAAAGACTATAATCATTGTGCTTATTTGAGCTGAACAAAAATATTGTGGATTTAGGGTTTTATTTATGTTTAAATAATGCTCAGGGTTATTGTGTATTATAACAAGAGAATGTACAACAAGCTTGTCTAGGGGAAAAGACACATCAGGGAGGAACACACAGAGCACACTTCCTCCAGTAAGACTGTAATTTACATGGTCTAATTTCAGTATTCTCTAATTAGATAGCAGTTAAAAATAATAGGATAAGCATAAAGTTATCTTCAGAACTGTATATCAGAAAAGAAATATCTCATTAAATTACTAAGTTACTAAGAAGTAACTCATTAAATTAAAAAGTCCAATATAACCTTAATCAATAACTAAGTAAATAGACATTGATTCTTAAATAATTAGATTTTGATTAAAGTTATATTAAACTACCAAGTAGTCACATAAGGTTGTTTTAAAAGTGAGAAAAAGTACTAACAATATATATTGAAGTAGAGTCCGAGCGATTAAATGACAACCCACCAACTCAAATTAGCAAAGGAGAGGCTTATTAGTCTAGGCCCTTGCTGGCCAGCAGCCACTTGCAGGGAACTAGTTCCCAGCCAGCGGGCCACCTGCAACACAGGGCTGTCTTATGTAGTTAGAAATACATCCTGGCAGGCTAAAGATAGAACTTGGGACTTCCCAGGGCTCTTATCGCAACATTCTGGAGGCATAGGCAAGCAAGCAAGTTTACAGAAGCAGATGTAGCTCGTTATGCAGGTGTGACGGATAAGGGAACAATCAATTGCATAATGTCTGCAGAGAAAGTTTTCAGGAAAGGAGTAATGCCTGCCTCAAGGTTAGAGCTCTTCCTGCTTTTTCCCCTTACACTTCTTTCTTTATTCTTTGTTCCTTCTTACAATATGAGTATGATTTTCTTTTTTAAAAGTTGCAGTACCTCTTTAAAAGTTGTGTCTTAGCCTATTTCCCAAGTATGAGATTCTTTTTTTTATCATTAACCAATATCAAAAAAATGGAAAATTCTTCCTAAAATACACCCATTTAACCATATTATTGCTACTTATTTTAATGACATTGAAACAAGACTTTATTGTCCTTCCCTTTCATTGCCACTCATCTTTGGAATCCACATATATTTCTAATATTTTTGGAGACAAGAAGGGCTTAAAGAACATAAGATTCAGGCAAATATGTAATTATATTGCTTTCTATGCTGTGTACTTTTGAATTGGTGATGATTTATGATTTTTTCCATAACCTGAGTTTAGTTTTCCCTTTGTGACCTTTTCTTCACACCTTTAATACATGTTGAATTTTATCACAGAAAATATTGTTTTTAAATGAAATCCAATCTTTGCTTCAAGAACTCTCAGGAATGTTTGGCCTTATGTGGACTGAAAAACAGAAATCATGTAGAACAATTCTGAAACTATAATATTTGAACTCATTTGCTACACAAGGAAAGAAACAAATTTTTCAGAAAAAATATAGTAAAAGAATACAAATAAGACTGAGGGTCAACAGGAAAATTAGAAGAAATATTTTCATAAAAGAAACAAAATATAATCAGGATGTGAATAATTCAAATGTTAGTGTCCCAATTATTTAATACACTTTCAGTAAGAAATAAATATTACTTTGTTTAAAGATGTCACTTCTCTATTTAGACAAACTTCTTGATGTTAATACAAGTGGATGAGACAAAAAATTATATCTTATACTATGAACACAATATTATAATATGATACCCATAATTTGAAAAATTATGGGTTTGTGTACTGCTGACATCAAAAGGCTCACTGGAAATCCAGAGCTAGAATTAAATTTTCCCAGTAAGTCAATGGAGTTCAAGGGTAAAAAGAAAAATGCTGGTGAATCTGTTGACAATGATGACTATTTAAAACATATACCAGTTTAAACTATTTTGGCAGAATATGATACTTTTTTGCATGAATGAGTGTTACATTTTTACATACAGTTATATTAAAAACAAAATAATAAAACTTTCCAAATAAACAGCTTAATGTGCATTTTGTAACTCAGAAAAAGAGAAAGATAAAAAAAGAAAAGAAATAAAACCACGATTTTGAAGAGAACACTACAGGAATCAAGATTTTTGTTTAAAAAGTATTTTGATTCAGTATTTTCCCTGGTAATTATAGTCAGCCTTTTTAATTCATTCGTACACTGAGATGCATCTTTTCACTTTAATGTCTGGACTATGCTACCAGAATTGGGTTTACCAATAGGACTTTCTGGCATTAAACTTCAGTGTTTTGAACTTGTAAAAAGAATGGAATACAGAAAGACATAGGAGGTGATTGGATGGCCTCAGGTAAACAGTATTTGTTCTTGAGATGAGCATGATCACTTTAAGATGATAGTGCTGGTTTATGGCTAAAATTCTAAGACATGACTTTAGAGGTAGATATTATTCATCGTAAAGGATAATATATTAGCCTTAATATGAAATTAACCCTTAGCCTTCCCCCACTATTCATCAACAGTCAGCATTTAACAAGTAAATTTTTTAAAAATCCCAAACCAAAAAGCACTAATGCCATGTTTTTTTGCTCCCCCTACAGCATTTTCTCCAGGTACCTCCAATAACTATAAATTCTATTTAGAGTTCTCTCTAGAATTGTGTCTCAGTAGGAATACCGCTTAAAAGACACATCTAGAAGCAATGTTAATCCCCATCTCTCCACATCCCTAATAGGCAGAATGCATCATCAGGGGTGATAAAAGTTAAGGAAGAGACTGTTTGCAAGGATAGATGTGGGCAGGTTTAAGAAAGGAGAGACCAGGCCACTCCCGTGCTTCTGACTGAGGGAACAGTGAGCTTAGGAAGCGAAAGGCAGTCACTCTCAAACTGTGTCTAGGACATGAAAGAATAAATATCCTGATGCCCTGTCCTCTTACCCTCCAATCTGTCAAACTCAGCTGGAAGTCAAGGACAGGAAACCTAGGTAATGTTGTTTACAGATCTGCCTCAGGCAAAACAGTGGGGCAGAGGTGATGGAGATGGAGGGAGAGAGACAGAGAGAAAGTGTATTCAGCGTGATTAAAGGTTGTGAGTGTGGTTCTTCCATACAGGAATAACTTGAAAATTTTGAGTTCTGAGCCTTCAATTAAAAATCTTGTCAAAATTAAAATATTTTTTAATGAAAGTAACTGTATTTATGATTGTTCCTGAGTGTTTCTGAGCTTGCTTTTTTCTCAAAGAATAACCTGCTTGTTGCTTAGTTTTTAATATACTGAATAAATCACAGCTGGGCCGGACAATAGCACGCTAGAAGGATTGAGCCAGTGGTCAGGAACAGGGCCAGAATCAGCTGCTTTTACCACTGGCAATTAAAATGGATGAAGAAGAGTTTGAGCCACTCACCCATGCACATCTAACTTAACTTTTATTTTCACAACATAATTTGTCATTCAATTATTCTGTCTTCTTCAACAGAGTTTATGATGTTGATTCTAAACAAAAGAAATGATAGCTATGTTACTGGCCTGTGCCAAAAGCTTTTAACATATTATCTCTCAACCCTGTGAGGTATGTCTTATTTTCTTCTTTTTCACAGGAGAAAGGAAGGCTTAGAAAAATTTAGTTATCTGTCCAAGATCACATAGCAAATAAAGTTTTCATTTTTAACCTGGTCTTTCTGAATCTGAAACCCATATTCCTGATAATCTTATGTCACTGGCATTTTTTCATACCCAGAAACACAGAGAAAAATGATCTTAAGCATTTTCCTCTTACAAATGCACACAACCCTACCCAAACAAAAATAACTAATTCTATTTTATCAGTTTTAAGCATGCACTTAGTCTTTAAAATAAACCAAGAATGATCAAGGAGCACTTTTCCCTGTCTTCCTTCATCCATTTATTGGTATCTTCCCTCTAATCAGATATAATTCAATCTCGGGAAATCGTCTCTGCCCCAGTCTTTGTTTTGTCTTATCTCTTCTCTGTAGCAAATTAAAATAAATCTTTAACCACATTGACCTGATTTGCTTAGCTATGGCCTTAGACATACCATTTCATCTGACAAGTACAGAAATCAGGCTTTCTTCTGACTTTTCTGTTATGCTATTCAAATTAATTTTATTTTAAACTCAAATCGATGTTACTCTCCTTTCCTGTCCCACAGCTTTGCATATTCTGCTTTTTGCTCTTCTTGAAACAAAAGTACATTTTGAGTTCTTTTTGTACTCTGTTTCTGATTGGCTTTTTGGGGAGGGCAACTTCTGACTGCCAATATTTTTTCAATATCTTCTCACTATTTAACTTCATTAAATCTCACATTATATTCCATTGCCATTTGATGGTTTCTTGAGTTGTTAATAAACAGAATCTTTATATATATATATATATGTATATACATACATATATATATAAAATGCAGTATATTTTTCAAAAACATGGAAGAAATAAGTAAGCTTAATTTAACTTGTAATATTAAATCACTCAAAAATGTTTATTAAGCACTGATTACACACCAGATACTCATGTCAGTTCTAGGGATGTGAGCGGCAAATAGTCAAAATCTCTATCCTCAGAGAGCTCAAGCTCTAGTTGGGAAAAAGAGAATGACAGGTAATTAATCAACATATAAATAAACTATAAAGTATCTTATGTAATGATAAGTGCTGTGAATAAAACAGGCAGTGAAAGAGTATAGAGAGTGTTAGGGTGATGATATGGTTTCCAAAAGGTTGCAAAGAAATATCTCTCTTAGAGAAGATAACAGCTGAATTATGATCTGAGAATGAAAGGAAGGGTGTGTGTGTGTGTGTGTGTGTGTGTGTGTGTGTGTGTGTGTGAGAGAGAGAGAGAGAGAGAGAGAGAGAGAGAGAGAGGACAATCCTGGAAAGAGTGCTCTTAGAAGAGGCAAGAACAAGTGAAAAGACCGGTGGAGCAGGCTGCAGCATATTTACAGAGCACATCAAGAAAGCTGGTGTGGCTGAAGCCAAGTGTGTTGAGAGAGAGAAGAGCTTGAGGTCTGGCAGGTGAGGCAGGCCACCTGGGTTATTTTAAGGACTATGGTAGTCTGCAGAATGACAAAGAAAGGCTTGGAAGGCTTGGAAAAATGTACCAGAATCTCACTTGATTATGGGTAGCCATCAGGATTATATTTAGCACCCAATTCCATTAGATAGGGATTTTGTTGTAAGCTTCTAACAGAATCTTAAAGCTAAGTTTTTAGTATTGTAGAAAAGGGACATGTTAAATAATAAATATTGTCAATATTTTGATTAAGTTTACTGTAGCCTATACTGATTTTAACATGCTGACCCAACAGCCATTTCTTGTCTCTGGGGGTACTATTGTGTTTACACTCTATCCAGAAAGGAGATTAACTATTGTAGGGTATATTGTATTTCTGTGTGTGGTGTCCCTCTCACACGTGTAAGGATTTACATTCCATACACAACCACATTGCCAGGAACCACTCCACATTACTATAATGCTATATAACCATCTCCATAGAAAATGTATACAGACCAATGACTGTCTAGTAATGCATTGAAAGGAACTAGGTCAAATAAAGGAAAAATTGCAAAATGTCCAAAAGTACAGTGCAACTACAGAGGAGATGTTGTGTCTCATGAATGCAAAAGCATCTTAGAAAATGATGATCCACATTTGTTGTATTCTCTTAAGCCAATAAATCTTTCTAGAACCATATTGCTCTCAAAAAGTCAGTTCTGCCATTTTACATTTTCATTATGTATTTTTTCTGTTGTAAATGATTTCATAATAACATATTTTATTGTTATTGGAAAATATTTTCTTCAAAAAAAAATTATTCTAGAAAAGCAGATGAAGACTAAGCAAAGATAACTCGTTTGCTTGCAGATTCTTCCTTGTAGCAGTTAATGGCATTCAATACAGTTACTTATGCATTCTTTTCAGAACAGCCATCATTTTGCTATTTAATACTATTTTATAATATGTACCACTTGTCAGTCTTAATATTTTGACAATATACTCCTAGATGTGAGAACATCGGTTTTAACCTCACGAATGCTCCAGTTCCTAGCCTCTCTCAAGCTGTGATTTAGGGCTCATAAAATTTATGGTTCGTCATGGAAGGGAGAATAGTCTTCAGTTTGTCAATACCCCACTCTCTGAGGGACTATCAGGATGACAGTAATGCATGATAGATGGTCATGCTCCATTTGGTCCCTGAATTAAATAGAGAACATCAAAATAGGGATGGGAAGTCAGAGGTTCATGTGGCATCACTCTAAAATTGCTTGACAAATGTACATAACACAACTGAAGTGGAAACTCTTCATAGCATTTTCATAAAAAGGCAATAGACTTATTTTTGTGAGTGCAGGAGACAAAGGAAAATGAGGCATTGACTTCTTTCACTCTTTATCTCATACCGATGGTCCCAGTGCTGGGTCATCTTACAACTCCAAATTTTTCTGAAAATTTAAGTGACTAGTGATGGATGACTGTAACATTAATGTCTCCATTGGTCTTGCGATCTTCTGGCTGCTTGTTCAACAAGAGGAAAGCTATAGAGTGGAGTTGGGTCCAACCAAGCATCCGAATAAATAGCGTGCTCACCTCTTCAGTCCACTCCTAGTCATGTTTACACCTTCAATAGAAGAGGCGACCTCTGTTGCATCTCCCTCAAGACTATTATGTTAGAAGTACTTAATTATTGCGAGTATATTTGCTACCAAAAGTCAATTATTAGAATTGACAGTCTAATTATTATTGATTCAAACACATTGTTTTGATATTTAATAATATTTTGTGGTGAAGCGCACTAGGCACCGTGATGTGTTTAGAATCTCTGGATGCTTATTAAACACAAATTTTCATTAGCTTTTATATTATATATTAGTCATGAGTACACAAATCTAATTTTGTTCTTTTTTTTATACACCTGACCAAATAATCATACACATACTCTTTACAAGTTATAAGAAATTATAAATTGGGCTGGCCACAGCGGATCATGCCTGTAATCCTAGAACTTTGGGAGGTCAAAGTGGGAAGATTGTATGAGGCCTGGAGTTCAAGACCAGCCTGGGCAACATAGTAAGCCATGTCCCAACAAAAAATATAAATAACAAAATTAGCTGGGTATAGTGGCATGTGTCTACAGTCTTAGCTACTCAGGAGACTGAAGCAGAAGGATCACTTAAATTCCAGGAAGTTGAGGCTTCAGTGATCTGTGATTACACCACAGCATTCCAGTTTGAGTAACAGAATGAGACCATGTTTCTAAAAGAGAGAGAGAGAAAAATTAAAATTGAAATTGTCTAATATGTGCTTGGCACTAACATTGTGATTAAAATGACAATAATTGAAATGAAGCTATTATTTTTTCTTCCAGTGAACCTACAACAGTGAGTACATAACTGATGCATCTGTCTCACATTTTCTGGAAAAGACACCCCTAACACATTTTGTGAACCTGTTGTAATAAATATACAGGTTTGACAATCAAAGAAGTTATTTTTATTTGACTTAGAAAAATAAAGAGGCCTTGAAACAGGGTCAACTAGCTGGACACTTCTGGGAAACATTCAATGGAGCTCATTAGTTGGGTAAAAATAACACCAAACAAAAAGCAAATTACTTAAGAAAAACAAGTTTCCTTTGTCAGTCATAGCACAAAGAGCGTGCTTGCAATAAAACAATTATTATATACCTTGTTTACCTGAAGTGTTTAAATGTTATGATAATATTAACATTTTCTCCTAGCATATTTCTAAAGTAGCATCATTGTTATGTTTCTTTGCAAGCATAATGACATATAAATGTTAACCTATACTCTTAGAAAAAATCAGAATCAAAATTTTTGGTTGACTCAATTGTCACTATTCATCCTTGCAGTACAAACTTGGTCTTGTGCTCAAGCACGTATTATCTGAAATAAACAAATCCATTGTATAAACTATGATTCAATTTTTCGTACGCTGTTTTTTCAACTGCCACATGTTATCTTTCAGTTCCCTCTGCTTTCAAGACTTGAAGATTTTAGGTCTTGAAGTAAGTGATACAACCTATGTGGAGTACCCTCACCTCAGTTTTCTGAAGGATAAACCTAGACATTATCTTTGCTGTCTTCCTTCAGCTTGTCACTGCACCCATGGAGCAAAACCAAATACAGTTGACTAAATAGAGATTTACTATTTTACTTCAGACCATCATTGGTTTTTATTGGGGTGATTGAGATGAGACCTATAAAAGGTCTCCTGTCTTCAGTGTGACCTTCCTGTATATATCAACCTCTTGCTTCTAATCTTTCAGTATTTCCTTATTACATCTGTGTAAAATTCAAAGCCTATGAAACACCACACAAAAATCTTTTGTCATCTGTACCTTGAGAGTCTCACGCCTCCTATTGCTCACATTCAAACATTTCTTTGTCTTAGATATGCAAAACCATTCATAATTGCTTTTTTTCTCATCACATCTTCTCATCTTTGCACACACTAGGCTGTTCTCTCTTGTTTGCCTGGAAACCTCTCAGGATCCTTGAAGAGTGAGCCTAAGTATTACATTTTCTAGGAGGACTTCTTTGATTCTATGATAGTTTTCGACAAATACATTTTGAACATCTCCTTTCAAAGGCTTTGTACTAGGCCACTAAGATAAACTAATGAGTGAGGTAATTTCCCTGCCCTTGAAAATGTTACAGGTTATTGACTAACTATATTCCCTTATCTGTAGTTTCACAGTATCTTGTATGTATCATGAATATTACTGGTATCATAATATACAGCAATGGTTAACTTATGTCTCTCTCTTTACAGTATGAATGTCATTCATTTAATGATCATGTATTATCCATCACTGTGTCCCCAAACTCTGTGATAGTCACTAAATATTTATAAATGGAAATAAATTGGCCCTATTCTTTGCATAACTTATTTCTAGTACTTGATAGATCAAGATTGACTAATTTTCATAAAATAAAAATGTAATGTTTTTCTGCTTGGTCAACATAATGATTGTAAGCTGCTTAAGTTTTAGAGCCATATCTTCTATTTATTCTTAATCTCCTTAAATTGCCTTTGAGATCTCCACTTGGGGGATTCTCAACATGTGTTCTCAACGGATTTAAGATAAACATATTTTGAAGACACTGGTGAAAAATGAAAGGCACACATGTACAGCAATACATACTCTTTCTAGGATGTAAATATGTTAATGTTTTGTTATTGCACAAAGACTGACATTGTTACTCTGAGGGATTTTTAATGTTCATTAAAAATAAATGCATCTCATTTGGAAGTTATTTGATCTCACTTATGTCTGAAATAAAAAGAGAAATACAATGTAATGTAATAAAGAGCCAAATTTCAAATATTAAAAATTAAACCACTAAAGAAGCAGAGGAAGAAAGTTGTTTTCTATTATTGAATATTTATTTTTATTTATAACAAGTTATTATTTTGATACTTTATTCTTTGAAAGTTTATGTCTGAAAACTCATAAAAGACACAGACTCATCAACATTAGAATTACATTTTCTTAATATTGGCAGCAAACAGAGAATCAACTACAGTGCCATTTTCCCCCCAGATAATTACCCAATGTTAGATGCATTTTGTTTAAATATTCACAGCACTGGTTTTCAATTTTTTAAACCGTAGAAGTATGTATTTACTTAAAAATCTACTAGGAATACAGGGTGTTGAGTGGACAAAATTGGCGAAGCCCAGATGGAGGCTGTGGCACTCCTTTGTTCTGTACTCTTTATCCACTCAGGCTCCCATGATGCCTTCTCAAGTCTAAGTGCTTTACAGGGAGAATATAAGGGAAATTTGTGGCATATTTTACTTGTTTGAGTACGAAATTGATGTTGTCTTTAAATTCTTGTATCCTACTCCAGGTAAATGACCCCCACATTGCCCCACTGATCTGCTCTGGTAAAGGACTGCCCAGGGAAAGAGGATGAAGTAAACATTTGCCTCAGAGGAATACACACAGTTTCCAGGCCCTTTCTTGCTGCTAGGCTCAGATTCCTTAATCAGACTTTATCTACTGATCATCACATTGCCTCTCTTTGCTTTGTTAATATTTTCCCTAAGTTTCCGTCCCTGTACTTTCTGAAATCTGACTATGTGGAGTTATTGTGCTTGCATGGAACTGTTTTCTCAATCTTCTTCAGTGTTGCTCTTAATCAGGAGCCAAGAGAGACCTTCTTCCTGGAAACTCCAGGCCTTGAGGATCTTCATTTCAGATTGTCTTTAAAGTAAGCCCTCTTCAGGGACTAGTATTAGCCATGTGGCCAGGAAGTCCTGACCCATAACCTAGCCCCAGGTGGGTCCCAGTTG
The DNA here is from genome assembly GCA_963574415.1 of Tarsius wallacei. Taxonomy (NCBI): domain Eukaryota; kingdom Metazoa; phylum Chordata; class Mammalia; order Primates; family Tarsiidae; genus Tarsius; species Tarsius wallacei. Next base: position 17,833 of record CAUYQG010091985.1, read on the forward strand.
CCAGAGCACCTACTTGAAATTTGATAAGCCTTTTTCCAGTGTCTGAGGCTAGCGGTAGCTAGTAGTACCTTGTGCTGCTTCTCCTTTTCGGTGAATTAAAGCTAGGTTACTTGCAAGGATAGGTAAAACAAACAAACAAACAAACAAACAAACAAATAAAAACCATGCAGTTTCCCCCTAGTCAGTTGCAATGGTGCTCTTCAAACAGTTCCTCTTACAATGTTCATCCTCAGGACCCAGAGACCAAACCTGTCTGGTGAGTCCTTTTCAGGTGTGACTCCCCAAGCCTCTTAGGAATTTGGAAAAGACAAACAAAAAAAGGGTTTAGTCTCCAAGTGTCAAAAGTACTTTATTGCTTCTAACAAATTATGAGAGGAAAGAGATTTTAAAAAAAGAAAAAAGAAAAAAAAAACCGGACAAGGTGCCTCAGCCTGTAATCCCGCGCCTTGGGAGGCTGAGGTGAGTGGATTGCCTGAGCCCACGGGTTAGAGAGCTGCCTGGGCAACTTGGTGAGACCTCATCTCTACAATAATCAAAAATTAGCAGGGCGTGGTAGCGCGCACCTGTAGTTCCAGCTACTTGGAAGGCCGAGGCGGAATGATCCCCGGAGCCCAGCAGGTCGAGGCTGTGGTTGCCGGGAGCAGCCACTGCACTCCATTCTGGGTGACAGAGTGAGACCCCAACTAAAAAAAAAAAGAACAAACTCTTCAGGTTTCAAGTAGAATTTGAGGAAATATTGAGGAATTCAAGTCCTAGGGAGTGAAGGATTCTCAAAGAAAGAGCCTCAGGGCAGAGTTCAAATCCTATATGCTGTTAGAAAAACATGGTAAAGACTAAGACAAAGGTGTGACTATCTAATACCTTAGATGAATATAAATTGGTATGTCATAGCACTTTTCAATTATTCAAAAGGCCTTATGCATTTAAAAAATGTGCCTCAGAGACTCTCTGTTAAGAAATAGTCCTTAGCAGTCTCCTTTGTCTTTTTTTTGGTGACAATATTCTTTTTTCCCCTAAAATTCCAGAAGTGATTATTGTGATTATTCAAAACCTACATGAGCATCTTTTTTTCCTGTAACTATTTGTTAACTTAACACGCTATTTCTTTGTGTGTGTGCAACTTTATTGAAATATAATTAATCAACATAGACTTCTCTTATATAAAGTTTATCATTTGATTAGTTTTAACATGTGTATGCAACTGTAACATCACTCATAAATTTATAAAAGGGATATGCACAGACCTCTATCCACAACCCAAGTCCTAACCAAACTGATTATTTAGCACTCTTTAAGTTGTTAATAAAGGTGATTACACAGTATGCATACTCTTTTGCTTATCATATCTCACTCTATATAATTTTAAGTTTATTCCATTTTGTTGCATGTATTAGTAATTTGTTATATCTTACTGCTTAGTAGCATTGTATTGTACAGATATGGCATACATTGTCTATCCAATCATCACTTGACAGACATTTGCATTGTTTTGGAGTTTTGGCTATTATAACTATACCTACTATAAACATCTAAATTCAAGTCTCTGGGAGGATATATGCTTTTCTTTCTCTAGGTAAAGACTTAAAAGTAGAACATCCATAGATGAACTATCTAGGTATAGTTCTAAATATTTAAGAAATTGCCAAATTGTATTCCAAGTAGGTGTCATTTAACCTCACAGAAGCAAAGTAAGAGGGATCCAGTTATTTCACATTCATGTCAATACTTGGCATATTCATTTCTTCAATTCAATCATTCCAATGGGAAGTACAGTGGTAACTACTGTGTTTTATTTGCATTTTCTTAATGAGTAGTAATGGTGAACATCGTTGAAATTCTTACTTCCATCTGTATATTTTCTTTGAAGAAGTGCCTATTTTTCCTTTGGAGGTATGTCATGTTTTCCTGATTTGATACATATTTGATAATTACAGTTTAGAAACAAGACTTTAAGAATTCTACACTGTTGGGTGCTGATTTTGTTTTACTTCTTTAATATTGCTGGAATTTTTCTAACATGCAGCTAATTTACTTGAGATTAATTGAATTATCTCTAATTTTAAAAGTTTCTTTTGAGAATTTTAATTTTTTATTTAGATATTTTATTAGTAAATCTTTTGATTTTTAAAAAGTTGTTCTAGACTTTATTAAGCATTATTAATACATTACAATATAGAGTTAACATTGTACATTTTATTTTGAATGCAAGTATCTTGGGACAGTGCAGTTTAATGTAATGGTCTGTTTTGTGCTGTATTGAAATATATATTACATCTATTTACATTACAAAATCCACAATATATTGCTAAAACTATTTCTATTAAACAAGAATATGTTTTTAAGGAAATTATGATAATAAAAATAATCATTTTATTAATCCACATATATATCATTTCCAATGTTGTTCATTCCTTCCCTTACATGTGGGTTCCCATCAGCCTGAATAATGCTATTTCTTGTAATTTAGTGTAACATCAAAGAATTCTTCCAGTTTTCATTTATCGGAAAATGAAGATTATTTTTGAAGAATATTTTCATCAGATATAAAATTTGGTTTTAAAATTGTTTTTCCTTTCAGCACTCCAAATATGCTGCTTCATCCTTTGTCTTGAACTATTTCTGATGAGAAATGAGCCGTTGTTAGTATTATTGTTTCTAAATTTATTTATTTTTATTATTTTAGATTCCGGTGTACATGTACAGGTTTGTTACATGGATATATATATTGAGTAATGGTGAGGTTTGGGCAACTAGTGAACCCATTCACCCAAACAGTGACAACTGTAACCGATAGATAATTTTTCAACCCTCACCTTCCACCCTGTGCCATTTTAGAATCCCCATTGTCTATCATTTTTATCTTCTGCATATTATATATGCAAAAAATCACAGAATTTATTTATTAAAAATTTTGTACTTATTCTTACATGTTTAAACGTCAGTCACCTTCAAACTACTCTCCATTTGATGCAATACCTATCAAGATATTTTTTTCTACTGCTCAAAAAAATTTTTGATCACGTCAATTTTGATGCCTTTTAGTGCTTCTGCTGTTTTCTTGTTTCACCTTCCACACTGGCAAAACATTTCCCTTTGAGGACTTTTTTCATCTGAAGAAAAAAAAAAAAGTCACTCAAGGTGAGACAGGGTAAAAGGGTGTGAGGCACAGAACTCCTGCCATTTTTGGTCAGAAACAGCTTAAGGCCAGGCTTAGTGGCTCAGCCTGTAAACCCAATACTTTGGGAGGCTGAGGCAAGGAGATTGCCTGAGTCTGTGGGTTCGAGACCAGCCCAGGCAACTTGGTGAGACCTCACCTCTACAATAAATCAATAATTAGCCAGGCATGGTAGCACATGCCTGTAGTTCCAGGTACTTGGAAGGCTGAAGTGGAAGGATAGCCAGAGCCCAGCAGGTTGATGCTGGGGTGACCACGTATGTGCCACTGCACTCCAGCCTGGGCGACAGAGTGAGACTTCAACTCAGACAAAACAAAACAAAACAAAAAAACAGCTTAACACTCAGCACAGTGTGAACAGATGTGCTTATAAATCACCCATCATGAAATCGGCAAATGTTTTAAA
>CAUYQG010091989.1:0-27495 GCA_963574415.1 Tarsius wallacei
GCTACCACGCCCGGCTGATGTTTTGATTTATTGTAGAGATGAGGTCTCGCTTGCCCAGGCGGGTCTCGAACCTGCGGGCTCAGGCAATCCACTCACCTCAGCCTCCCAAAGGCGCGGGATTACAGGCTGAGCCACCGAGCCGGCTTAAAATTTCTTTTTGTATAACTTTAAGGAGGTAATTTTTCTAAACTTCAGTTTTTCCATTCTGTAAAAGAAGGGATAAAAACATTTTGAGATTTGAAAGATAACAGAGGGAGAGCCACACTGTATCTAGAACATAAATTGGCAGTATACTAAGTAACTACTGCTAATCAGAGCTTGCTATGGGGCAGGTATTGCAATAGGCACTAAACTACTAGATTACTTTTTTGTGGATGGAGACTGTCAATCTGTCTGGCCATTATTTCTCTGGCACATATAAAAAATGTTGTGTTGTATGAAGCAATTGAAATAAATAAACCTATAGAGGAATCAACTTCAGCAATACTGTGGAGCTGAGAAAACCAAGCAAGGTGAGGATAAATGAGCCATGGAGTTATGGAGCAATAATCTGAAAACAAGTTAAGCTCATTCTAAAGTCCATGGTGTTCACTACCATGGACTTTAACAACTCCACAATTAATAACAACTAGAGTTATATTTTTCAAGAAAAAAATTTAATTATTCGCCAGGGGTATACAGTACTTCATCTATAGAGAAACAATGCAAATGAAATAAGCACAGTCTATGAAAGTGCAGGTTGCCATGTTTCATGCATGTCCAATGTCCTAATTTAAACCAACAATGTTTTCAAACATATTCTTAGTCAGTGAATATCCTTTTTTTTGTTTTGGGGGAGAGGCAGTAGAGGGTTGGGGGGGATAGATGTTGATAAATTAGGAGATTCTCTGTCCCCAATTTAGACAGTTATGAGTTTAAATTCAGGCTTTAAAAAAAATTCTGTGATGTTTTGAATTATACTAAAAAATGTACCTTGTCCTGGAATAGTCAGAAAATATTTTTAGAGGTTAAGAAAGGGACGTTCAGTTAGTTTTGTTCTGAGTAATGTGAATGAAAGTGGCTGACTATGGGAAAGTATTCCAGTTACCTTATTACCGTACTGCTTATGAATTGCCTGCTGGTGGGAACTTGAAGTCTCAAGGCCATATTTTCACTTACCCAGTCATCCCTATGGTCTAATTTTTTGTTCCAGCTCTCCATGATAACATGAGAGATATTGTGGTATAACAAAAAGCATCTAATCTGTGGAGTTATACAGATAGAATTACCACATTTATTATTTGTATCTTGATAATGGGAAGCAAGTGTTATAGTACATGAGAAATATTCTTGTTTTCAATACATATTCAAGTACAAAAAAAGTTTCTTTCACTGTCTACCTATTTATGTGTTTATTCAGCCATTGAAAAGAGAAATTTAGAATGTACTGTTTTATAATTTATTTTTAAACATTTGTTTCATAAGTTTTTAAGAGAGATTCCGAAGATATTGTCATAGACAAAATATACTATGATTACACATAATGATCATCAACCAACAATGCCATTTCCCAGATATGTCGGGTAAGATTATTTGTTATTCATAGAAGACTTTCAGTATTTCATATAAATACAACTCTGACAAGGAGATAGAGGTCACACTTACATCTGCATACATATACATATCCACACACATATGCATGTATGTACAACAAATTAAGAGAAGAATATTAAGGACATCAATTAGCCAATGGTCTATTTAGGAATTAATAGGTTACTAATTGACAACTTACCAGTTTTTTAGTTGAGTTTAACTGTTTGTCTTCAAACTTAAAAGTAAATCCTCATTTATTACCATGCTGATATGTGTCATAAAGCACTTATGGTACAAAATTCACAAACAAACTTGACAAAATTGGTGACTTGATTACTTCTTTCTGTGACTTTGGACCTTTTTAATAATTAATGTACTTTAATATTATAACAAAATGATTAATAACTTAGTCATTTTGTCAGGATAAACTGATCAATGAATCAATCTAATAGTAAATATTTACTTATTGATTGACAGAAGCATAACACTACACACAAAATATTATTGTTTTTCTTAAATTATCCACAAAGATCACCAGAGAAGAAAATGGGAGCCCCGAGATTTTTGTCTGACTTCTACCAACTAAATCTGTGATCTTGGTCTAGTCATTTATCTTTGCAGGTTCTTCATTTTATGAATAATTAAATATCAACCTGTTACATGACAATCACAGTTTTTAATGTTCTAATATTCTGTGAAATTTTAAAAATGATAATAAGGATCATGGGAGAGATAACAATAACTAATGCAGTATTAAAATATACCCTTTCCGTGTACTGTAACACTTAATCTGCACAAAAGTCACAGAATGTATGAATTGTTAGTTTTCTTGTTTTATATATGTGGAAACCGAATTTGAAAAACCATTAACAACTTAACAAAGTTTCACAGTAAGTGCCAGAAACGGGGCTCAAAGCAATTTCTGCTTCCACAAATTCTAAGCTCCTTTCCTTCTCTTCCAGAGCCTCTTTTCACACACACTATTCACTACATTTTCTGTTGCTAAAGGCATCAGTAAAACATGGGTCACTGTCTCTTCCAGAACTTAGCAAGGAAAAATAAGTCCACCATGACTCTATTAACCTGACCCTGGGGATGGTCATTTTACAATAAAAATTAGTGGGGCAGGGAAGCCCTCAGCGGTGAGGTGATACTTTCCCCTGTGCCCAACTTCTACCAAATGAGCATTATTCCACAAAGATAACTACTTAGACAATTGATACAAGCATGACAAACTTTAGAAACCCAGACACAACCAGAGAAATGAAATTCATTAAACCTAACTACTTTAACCAAGTGGCTTGACAGCAGCTCCTTCTTTGAAACTCATAATAATTAGGCAGAACATGAGAATTCTGTATAAAGAAGGCTTTCTCTGCTGTTCACTGCTGACCTAGAATTTGAAAGATGCTTCAACATATATTGGCTCTTCAGAGCAAACTCAGTTTCACTGATGTATTTTTTTTCCCCTTTGCACAGGGGAGATGAGCATAAAACCCAGCACTTTTGCTAATTCCCAGTGGAGCACAGACACCTGGAAGAAAGAAATAATTTTTACCACCTACAGATTTCCAATGGGAAGAGCAGAAGAGAAAGAGAACCATTGAGACCAAGAGGAAGAGAAGATTAATAAGTGCTGCCGTCACCGCAGGATAAAAAGATTTTTCAAAACAACAACAATAAAAAGTACCTCTAGGATAGCTGTGCACTATTCTCCTTCTTCTACTAAAAAGGAAAAACATGACAAAACAGAGAAGCAAAAGAGGACTGGAAGAAGAGATAAATGAAATCACAGGTCAAACTCCTGGAGTTGTTAAATAAAAAAGGAAAAAGTGAAAGGAGAAGATAATTTAGTTTCTTATTTTTCATGTATTATATATGTGCAGATATTTGTGACTGGGACCCTGTGAATATTATGTATCTGTGTAGAAAACAGCCCTGGCTGTAAAAATAGATTATGCACACAGGAGTTTATGCACTCCAAGTCATTTGTGTACTATAGGCTGTCAAGTGCAGGCTTTCTAAAATACAGATTCCAAAGCAAGACTGTAAAAAGAGAGCAGTAACCAAGTAATAGATTTAGAAAAAAGAAACAAAAAGTGATCCTTTTTAACTACTCCCTACTAATGATCCATTATCTATGGGCTCTTCCTTGCATGTATTATTTCCCATCAAAGTATGATTATTTGTTTCCCTAGTGTGAGGGTAGGGGGAGAGGAGGTATTTTTGTTTTAAAATTGAAAGTGATTAACTCTACGTATTTTTTTAGAGGTCTTTATGTGAAACTGACTTGGTCTGGTAATTGTCATATTCATTATAATATATACAATCATTGTGGTGTATCTTTCACTTCTACACATTTCTCCCTATTTTTAAAGGATGTTCTGAAATTGTCATTTGAGGTTTTGTATATGCCTCCTAGAATGTAGTTTTTAAAAAGCATACACTTATATCGATATACTTAAGTGACAGTATTTCTGTTAATAAAAATTAGGCTGCCTGTCTCTGATACTGTTTTAAAAATCAGAGAACTACACTGGTTCATTTTGTATATCCTCTAGTTTTAGATCTTATAATTACCGGATAATATTTCATTTATTATGAAAAAATATGAAGTGACTTAAATGACAGTCCTAGATGCTCCAAATAATGATCTTGGGGAAAAGAATTAAGCTGCCTGCAGCCTCAGAACAGACTTTTCTTGCCAGTCTGCCCACAGAAGTAATGCCACAGAGAAAGAAAAGTGACACTCCAGTGATTTAATTATTGCTTCTCTCCTCATTACATATGTGGCTTAATATAGCATACAGAACAGCAAAAATGACAGCATAGTCAGTTACCTCCTCACAATCTACAGCATACTCAGGCCCATAAATAAAGCTCTCAATCTATTGTTGTTGCTACGAAAATGCCCACATTTTTTCTCTGGAAGGAGAAAGTGATACTCATATACTATACCGCCAGTTTTACTAACATGTGGCACACTGAGGGAGTGCCCATGCATTTCAGTGATATTTTAGTATTTGTATAATAGGAGTCAAAATATAGCCATGTTAAGTATGTCCTTAGTAATTATCATAACACTCTGAAGTTGTATACTTGCAAAGGACTGAGCTGTTACCAGATCTCTTCTATTTCAAACATTATTAAATTAAGGGGATTGTGACTATCCCCACAGTAAGTGATTATAATTGCTAATTAGTCTTCTTGCTTATAACTGAAATTTCTCATGTTGCTGCTTTACACTTATTTCCAGACTTCTGATCCCTGCAAATAATTGGGCAATCTGTCTGAGATTCCTCTTCTTTATCTATCTTTCTAACCAAAAGTTCTTTTCTAATCAAATCTTGCTAAATGAAGTAAGAGTTTGTTAGGGTCTGTTTTTACATCACACCTGACCATTTCGATACTCTATTTCACCCTAGTTCTGCACTCTGATATGTATCAGATTGCCCCTCTCTTTTGTGTACTCCATGCATAATTCCCTCTGTGTAGAAAGAATGATGATCATGCCGTATTACTGGCCTGGATGTTTCCACTGTCATCAACTGCCATTACTTTTTGTGTAAGAAAATCTAGCCTTCTCTACAAACTTTTCTAAAATATGCACCAGTGTTGGTTAATTTAGTCTATTAATGAACATTCATAGGCACCTACCATGTGACAGGCATAGTGGCAGGTAAAACAGATACAGTGATGAACTAGTTGAACTCAGTCCTTGGTCACAGGGTACTTAAATATATAGAGAAATATTTCTTCCCCTAATACTTTTACCACTGATAGTGATTTCTTCTTTATTTTTATTCCTCCAGAACTGCATTTGTACTTTTATGACCCTTTCTTTTTTCTCCCTATAGTCCATTTTTGCTTTCTACCTCATGTGTGTGTGACATACACACACACAGGCATGTACATACAATCATATTAATTTCTATTTATATTCCTAATTTAATGCATTTCCCAGTTATCTAGTGTTGTCTAAAAGCTACCTCGAAGCTTAATGCCTTAAAACAACAGTAATTTTATGTCTCATAATTTTGTGAAACAGGCATTTGGTCAGGGCATAGCAATGACAGCTTTCCTCTCTTCCGTGATGTCTCATGACTTGCTGAGATGGCTAAAATGCTTAGGAGATGAAAATTCCAGGGACCAACCAAACATCTTTTTCTGTCTTTCTCCAGGTCTTTGCATGTGACTATACTGGGCTTCCTTACAGCATGGAGTCCTCAGGTAAACCGAAGTTCTTAGCTGCTCTGGGCTCCAAAGATGGGGCTTCCAAAAAACTCAAGTAGAACTAGTAGCTTTTTCATGACTTGACATCAATGTCACGTTCTCCACATTCTATTGTTGAAGCTAGTCAAGAAAACTACCCTAATTTCCGAGTGAAGGGAAATTGGACTTATTTCTTAATGATAGGAGTACCAAAGAATTTTAGCCATCCTTAAGCTACCATAGTACATATCTTGTCTATCTTAATAGACAAAACATTTTTGGGGTCAAGGTCTGTCTGATTCATCTGTGTATTACCCCAAGGTTAATATCAGTAGAGTAATTGACATTAGTTGCCACAACAAACTTTACATTCTGTTACTTAATATTACAAAGATAATTTTGTATTTACATTAGATTCCAGTGCTGGTTAGGAGCCTCTCCACATGCTGTCCTCCAAGTAGTAACTCAAAGATGTGGGCTACTTCAATCTGGTAGTTAGGCTATTCAGAACTGTGACCTCTGTGTAACCACAAGAGGGGTGCAGAGAGGTAGAGGATTGCGCAGGGCATTTCATGGTCACATCTGGACATAGGTTATATCACTTGTATCTTAATCTTTTTGGCTTTGAAATGTAGTTACATGACCTTTATTCATGTAAAGAAGAAGCTGAGAAATATCAAGGAGCACACAAATATTTGAACTAGTAGTTTCTGTTAGAGTACTTCTTTTTGGTTTAAATGTACATAAATCTACTTTGTTTTCTTCTTTCTGTATACTTATTGTGTCTGATCTAATACCCAGACTATCTGGGTGATTCAAAATCCTTTCCATTGTCATATTCATCTTCTGAAACTGTGTTTCTCTTCTTAATCTATTAATATATGCACTAAAATAAGAAAAAAATATCTTTCTCTTCTCACTTGCAATATACACAACTAAAATACACATATATACTGGGGGAACAGGACACACTAATCACAATCAACGCATTCATTTGGAAAGGGAAATATGGGAAAATGCAAGAGTGAGCCCTGTTTCTATTCTCACAGAGAAAGTTTTGTTTTATTTTCTTTCTTTCTTTTTTTTTTGAGTTGGAGTCTCACTCTGTCACCCAGACTGGAGTGCAGTGGCTGCTCCTGGCCACCGCAGCCTCCACCTGCTGGGCTCTGGTGATCCTTCTGCCTCAGCTTCCAAGTAACTGGAACTACAGGCACACTCTACCACACCTGGCTAATTTTTGATTTATTGTAGAGATGAGCTCTCGCCAAGTTACCCAGGCGGGTCTCGAACCCGCGAGCTCAGGCAATCCACTCACCACAGCCTCCCAAAGCGCAGGATTACAGGCTTAGCCACTGAGCCCAGCTGAAAGTTTTGTTTTCTTATGTCTTGGCTGCACTTGGCTTATACTCTTGAGTTCTTCATTTGCTACTACTGTCCATTTTAGCCACATCTTGATTAGAGGTGGGAGTTATGGCAGATGATGTCTCATGTTCACATTATACTCTTTCTACCCCAGTATTGGTATCAATTATTTTTACAAATAACTCTTGTTTTTTTAGTAGAGAATGGTATTTAAAAACCAAGATCTGGGCTCTAGATATGTTCATTCACATGAGGTTTATGGTTTCTTTTTTGCAAAATGTTTTCTTCAGTAATTTAACAGGCTTCTGATCTACTTGTCTTCAATGAGAGTCCATGTGTCAGTAACTATCATCAAAGTTTTTTCTAAGACATACTTATTGTTTTTTTTTCTTTGCTTTATTGACACCAAATCTGTCTCTGAGCTTAGTAGTTGCTTTCTTAAGATTATCTAGTTTAAAGGTAAGACATCTCTGTAATCTTATCTTTGCCCTCATGTAGTCTATCCAACTGAAAAATTTTACAGGGACATTTACTCAAGTGCATTTTAATATTATTTCTAGAATCAGGAACATGTCCCAAATATGAATACCTCTCAATGATCTACTATCTACATTTCTGTCTTTCTACTTTAACTTGACTTTAATTGAATTGTTATGAACATGAGGAAAACTTCACAGATTATAAGTATACAGCTTGACATATTTTTACAAATTGGCCACACTTGTGTAACCAGCACCCATTTTAAGCCCTCCTCATGCCATCTGGGCATTATCTCACCCATACCTCCAAAGGTAACCATTGTACTGACTTATATAAATTAATATTGCTTAATTTTGAACTTTATTAAAATGGAATCAAACTGGATATACTACCTTGCATCTGGCTTTTTTTGTCAACATTATGTTTGTGATATTTGGCTATACTTTTACATACAGCTGTTTGTTCAATTGCTGTATAATATTTCATTTGTGAATATTCTGCAATGTATTCATCCAATCTAATGTTGAACATTTGGGTAGTTTCCATTGTCTGGCTATTTTGAAGAAAGCTCTTATAATCTTCCTGTACAAGTATTTTGGTGAATATATGCAAGTATTTCTGTTCTGTATATACCTTGGAGTGAAAATACTGAGTAGTAGACAAACATATATTTAGTGTTAGAGAATATTGCCAGTTTTTCAGGATGTTTTACCAAATTTTTCACTTTTCTAGTAGTGCATGAATATTCTCTTTCCTCCTAAGCCCTGAATCTCTATTTTGAAGAATCTCGCTTTATATTTTTTTATCTATATGTTTTTAAATTACTGCTTGTACGCAAGACAATCATCCCTGATCTTATCTGTTTTCTTCAATACCTTGCCAAATGCAGTCAAAAGACATTGCAGCATTCCGGTTTTTGAACTTTTCTTTTCGGTATGCTTCCCCAGAATGCAATCGCTCAATTCCTCATTTCAAACAGGTCATGAGTTTTCCAAATATTTGTCCACAGTTTACCACAAGTGATCTCTGTTTCCTAGTTGCCAATATCAGTTGTCTCACTGCCTAGGGCCTGACCAGTAAGTCAATGCTACGTATATTAATTTTTGAAGCAGTATCCTATTTCAAAGACCAATTTTAGTACTCAGCAGCAAACTATTTGGTACTGCGTAGATAAAACTTGAAATCTAAATTATTAGCATAACAAAGGTTTACTCTGTGTTCACATTATAGTCTATGAAGAACAATGGTTGGCTTTCTATTGGAGCTATATTGACTCTTTAGTCACCTTAGCAAGAAGAGAGCAAGCTGCATGTTCATATGAAATATTTTAAGGGGTTCATGGAATTAGTTTACATCATTCTCATCTAAAGCTTATTTTTGAAAACTTAGTCTCAGGATTTCAACCTAACTGCATGCTGAGAAGTTGAGGAACACATGAATATTTGGTAACAATAGCAATCTCTGCCACAGAGTATAAATCAAAAGCATAAATTAAATAAATAAACATGAAATCATAAATATATCCTGTATGGATACCTCCATAAAGTTATGAGATAGTAAAAAGAAATAATTTCAAACTACTCCCTCATTATTTTTTATTTTTGGTACAGATTTGGCACACGCACGCGTGCACACACACACGCACACACTACACTTCTCAAACAGCAGGTAATCAGCAATGTAATAGAAGTAGTTCAACTGTAAATGATGACATCATATTGGCTTTATTATTTTTCCAGCACTCATTAATGTTCATAATTCCCAACAGTAAATAAAATCAGATAATGTCCTGGCTTTTTATTACTCCTAAATCTCACTAAGAGGAAGTCAATGTGAACTGGTCTCAAATTAATAAGATTAATAAGATAGATGGCAGATGTAGGCAGTCTAAAGTTGCTTTGGCAGTCATACAAATTTTTTTCTAGGACTGAAGCCATTTTCTTTATTCTGTTCCACTTCCCTAGAATGTGGCTCTTATTCTTGTGATTTAAGATGGCTGACAGTACTGGCTATCACATCTGCCTTCTAGGTACCAACATGGAGGAAGACACAAAGAAGAAACAGATCAAAGCCTCCTGCAAACTCTTTTGAGGTTGGTGAAAAGGACACTCAGCAATTCTACTTATATATTTCTGGAAAAAAACATATGTGAAAGGGTACACCTACTTCCAGAGTTTGAAAATGCACTATTATTCCTGGTGGCCAGTATATGGTAAAAATATGGACTTAATACCTGAGGAAGAAAGCTTTGAACAGATTTAGACTTAGGAAACTTTCAGTGTTTGCCAAAACCAGAAGCAGAAAAGCCTGAATTCTTGAGAAAAACATAAAGTTCAGAATAATAGTTAATTATTGCTGGCCTAGAACTTAGGATGGCCTAGGTTTAAAATCAGGCTTGATTGTGTTTAACTATGTAGACTCAAGTAATTGTTAATCTCCTTAAGCTTCAGTTTCATATATATGAATTAAGGGTAAAATTTGTTCTATAAATTTTTGTAGGTCTGCTTGTCAGATTTTAATAAATTATATATGGTATAACAAGTTCTGGTCATTCAAATAAATTTTCTTTTTATTATTACCTTTGTTTTTTGTATTTCCAGCAATTGCTTTATTTAGGAAAAAAAAATAACATAGTTATTTTTTCTAACATAGTTAGAAGATATTACTGAATCCCAGCATTTACCAAGCATATAATTTTCCTAAGGATCAGCTTTGTTATCTGTAAAATGGGCTTACCAATACTCCTTCTTATTGTAGTGGTGAGAAAAAATGAAATACTGTATATGAAATTTTCTAATATAAGACTTGAAACAGAGTATATGTATAGTAATAGTTGATTTCTTATTTTTTCTCACACTTGAAATTACATACCTTTCCTTTTACTCCTTTTTTGTCTCTCTATATAAATTTATTAAATCTCTCAAACCCAGAATATGCTGAGACATTGGTGGCAGCTGCTTACCAGACTGCTGTGTAGATTATTTAGAGTGGGAATTATATCTCTGTTCTACTGTGGTTTTCCTCTGAAATTCAGTAGTCTGAGTTTTAGAATAGAGTACGAGTTACTTCTTATCTTGCCCTTGATATATATACTGATTCAAAATCAAGAAATGACCTGCACTGTACTAAATTAGCATAAATGTGCAAAAATATGAATAAAAATGCCTGGCACATAGTAGGAACTCAATAAATATTTGATGAGTGAATTAATTATTGATAAGATGGATGACTGAATATATTTATGTCCTCTTCATAGTTTTATCCCATGGGTCTTTTCTACCAAGTAATCTGAAAGAACTGATGAGTTGGCCTCTGCATGGTTGCAGTTATGTTTCTGGTGTTTATGAGATTCTAAGTCATACTGGCAGACCTCTTTTTTACTGTTAGGTTTGGTGAGTATTATAGATTGGACTAAATGAACCATAGCAAATATAAAATTAATCTTTGCCAAAGGGACAGTATAAATTGAGACAATTGCTTCTAAGTCATATCAATTTCCCGATAAAAACCACATAGCATTGACAAACCACATTGTAATAAAAAGTCTTGCATTCCTGAAAACTGCCAAAGTAACTTGGTCATCATCAGTTGAGATTTCTGTAAACTTTCTTTCAGTTCGATGATTTATTTATGATTTTGCTAACAAACATTCTGCTTTATAATATCAAGCAGATACATTAACTTCAATGGTTCTAGTTACTCATTCTTTAATGAGAGAATTAAATGTGTATTACCCAAGGTTTCTTTCATTTCTGACATTCTGTGATTCTAGCAATTTGGTTGGGAGACCCCAAGGGAGTCCCAAAATCAATTGTTCTACTTTCTATAGGAAACTTTTCTTTTTTCTTATAAAGTCTATGCCAGAGGGTCATGTAGTTTAAACCTGAAAAATCTCCTATTGTAGAATACCTGTAAGGGAAGACAACTCCACTGTTATATTTTTCTAATTTTAAAACAGTTCCTTATTTTGAGACACAGCTTCCTTTTAGGTAATTTCTACCCACTTATTTAAGTTTTGTTTCCTTCAGAAGTGTAATGCCTCTTTGCTTTGAAAGTGTATTATAATGTCTGCAACTGTCATGTCTACCCTCGGCTTCTCTAAGCCAAGCTTATTCAATTCCTCTATTATAAACTTACATGACAAGATTTCCCATCCTATAAGATATAACAGTCTCTTCTAAATAAAAAACTAATGACCTTCAATAAATTTACCATAATTTTGTGCAAAAAAACTCCCAAAAGCTAAAAACAAAGCTCAATGGTATGATCAGTAAAGATAGGTTATATTTAGCCATTTTATTTGGCCAATATAACATATTGTGATTTTGAATTTAGAAAACTAGATCTTATTTTGCTTTACAAAACAATATTTGTAGACTCTTAAAAATTACTTGGTCTCACTGAAAACGTTTTGTCAATTGTAAGATCATTGTAATTGTCATCATTATCATTGTCATCATGATGCATCTCATTATTCTGATATAATGTGTAATACTTTGAAGTTTTACAGTTCACCTGCAACTATATAACTTTACCAATAACTTTTGTATTTGTGTTTGTGAATAATATTGTGGCCACATAATTTTGTTTTAAAAACATATTTTTTGCTAAAGGACATGAATAGACAATTTTCTAAAGAAGACATACAAATAACCAACAAACACAGGAAAAAATGTTCAACATCACTAATCTTCGGAGAAATGCAAATTAAAACCACAATGATATATCATCTTATACCAGTCAGAATGGCGGTTATTAAAACGTTTTTAAAAATAGAAGTTGTTGGTGAAGATGCAGAGAACAGAGGATGCTTATACTGTTGATGAGTATGTAAATTAGTACAACTTCTATAGAAAACAATATGGAGATTTCCCAAAGAACTAGAAATAGAATTTTGATCCAGCAATCCCACTATGGGGAAGGAAAATAATCCAAAGGAAAATAAGTCACCATATCAAAAAATAGCTTCACTTGTATGTTTATTATAACACAAAAGCAAAGATATGAAATCAACCTAAGTGGTGTCTATCAATAGATGATTGAACAAAGAATATATATATATATATATATCACTATATATGTATATAATATACACACATAGATATATGCTTTATATATATGCGCTTGCTCTCTCTGTGTGTATGTGTGTGTGTATGTATATATATGAATACACTACAGCCATAGAAAAGAATAAAATCATGATTTTGGCAGTAATGTGAATGGAACTGGAGACCATTATCTTAAGTGAAAAAACTCAGAAACAGAAAGTCAAATATTGCATGTTCTCACTTGTAAGTAGAAGCTAAATAATATCTACACACGGACCTAGAATGTTGAATAATAGATGCTGGAGACCCAGAAGGGTAGAAAGAGAGTGAGGGATGAGAAATTACTTAATGAATACAATATACATTATTCAGGTGATTTTTTTTGGGTTTTTTTTGGTTTTTTTTGAGTTGGAGTCTCACTCTGTCACCCAGACTGGAGTGCAGTGGCCACTCCCGGCCACCACAGCCTCGACCTGCTGGGCTCCGGCGACCCTTCCGCCTCAGCCTTCCGAGTAGCCGGAATTACAGGCGCGCGCTACCATGCCCGGCTGATTTTTATTTATTATAGAGATGAGGTCTCCCCAAGTTGCCCAGGCGGGTCTCGAACCCGCGGGCTCAGGCAATCCACTCCCTCAGCCTCCCAAAGGCGCGGGATTACAGGCTGAGTCACCGAGCCCGGCTGATTGTTATTTTAAAAGCCTAGACTTCAACACTATGCAATATATCCATGTAACAAAACTGCACTTGTACCCCTTAAATGTATACAAATAAAAAATAATTACAAATAAAAAAATAAACTTAAAATGTATAATAGAAGTGGAAATTTTTCTTGACCTGATAATGTCTAACAAGGAGGAGAGGATAGTTAGCTATACACACATGCTGACTGACACACACATACACATCGAAATGTTAATAAATATATTTATAATTATTTTGTTTACACATTTGAGAGTCACTTTAAATTACTAACACTAAAATTAGCCTTGATCATAAAAATAGAGATGTTTGTATTTACTTTTGAAAATTATAAGAATGATTACTTTGAGGCCATTGAAATAAACTTTGAAATATATAATACTTTTTTACGTATTTTAAAAGCTCAGAAAATTATTCAGATGACATTTTAAATATACTAACGGAAAAAGTTAACAAATCGTGTGAAAGCTTGTGGAATGTCTAGTATATATTCTAACTCTATCCATAAGCACCATTAAGCACAGTGGAGTGCTTGCTACTCATCTCAAGTTTAGGTAACATCAGTCTGTTTTCTCTATGACTCAATAGTTCATAGTGCAATGAGGAGATTTAAATAATCCTGTTTCAAATTATTTCTAACCTCTCTAATAAAACTATACATTTAGCTTCTACAGGAGAGAAATCTGGTTTCTTAAACATCAAAACAACAGAGAAAATAGATAATGAAAAAGATTCTGCAGCACATATAGTAAATGTATTTACTGAGAATTCAGGTTTGACTACAAAATTCTGAGTGGAATATACATTATTATTTTGATTCTATGTGCATTTGTGGGTTTGGGTCTATTAAAAAACATATAGATAAAATAAAGGTCCTGTCGTGATTTTTTTTTTCTCATTGTACTGAAGCTATTGACTAGGCTATAAATGAGCAGACCAATTTGCTTTAATGCCTGAAATAGACTCTACAATACACAATTTTGCCATTTAAAAGTTATTTATAGTACTATATTTAAAGTAGTTTTGATGTTTTGCAAGCTGGCCAGTATCAGAGTTTGCTGAACTAAGAGTAACAAAAGCATCTTTCTCTTCCAGGTAAAAGTGAATCAGTTATATAATAAGGACTAAAATTTGGGAGAGAAATTGATTCATGTGATGAGATATGAGATAGTTGTGTTTCCTTTTTCTTTCAGAAAATGGGAAATTTATTGCTATTTTAAGGCATTTTTTAAAGATGTCCGCAAGTGACGTTTATTGCATTGTGAATCCACAATAATGTTCATGTTTTATGAAATGACATCACCAAGGCAAACATCATTTTTCAGTCAAATTCTGGTATATAATACTACTTAATCTCAGCTCCTGGCCACAGAAGTCCTCCTGTTTCCTTCTCCCTGGAGTCAACAAGTAGTAGTATATCTGGTTTTGGAGATGTCTTCAGATTGTTTTATAGAAGTTATCACAGCATTGCATATTTTTTTTTGATATGATTGAAAAAAGTCAAGTTACTAGTCACCAATTTTGATGTATAGTATCTTTCCAGGTGTGAGGGGGTATAGAAGTTGGTCCATACATTGGAATCCACTGATTGTATCACATACTACATCATATAAAAGGCACCAGACTAATACAGTGTCAGAATGGTCTACTAAAGCCACTGAAACCATATTAGAGGCAATATTCTGTAAATAGAAGAAACCATTCTCCAAGATGCAGGTACACATTTAATCACAGTCCTCTACGTAGTGCTATGTTCCCAAGTAGAAGACATAGGTCCAGAAACCAAGAGCTGGACTCAGGAATAGCCCTAATTACCATCACTCTGATGGCACACTGGTGTTCTTTGTGTTTCTTGTCCCCACAACTCTGGGCTCTGTAGGGAACTCTTGCCAGCTTCCACGCAAGAGTCCCATTACCCTACAAGTTACAGCTGCCCTGTGAGCACTTTGGTTTCTTTGTGTCCAGAGATACACAGGACAAAAGAAAACCGACGGGAAAAGGCAGCACCATTTCTCTGAAGAAAGAGGACAATAAGTGCAGAACCTCTTAGTAGTCTTTACCCATTATGATGGCAAACAGACAAGTGGAGCAATCCCAGTCTGGGAAGTATGTGATTAATATGTGGTTAGGCACCTCTAAAATGAGGTCCCGGATTACACCACCAATTATGCCACTGAGATCAGCAGTCTTGATAGCTGAATGTGAAGGGTATTCAGATTGAGCGTGGAGGAGGATGAGAAATAGCAGTTGCAGTCCTGAACCTACTGTAATAATAGGGACTGATATTTATCTTAGTAATCTCCCTTTTTCTAAGCTCCATCAGGAAAAAGCCTCAGTAGGATGCTGGAGTGCTACTCCCCAGATATAGATAGATAGGTAGATAGATAGATAGATAGATAGATAGATAGATAGATAGATAGATAGATAAAGGGGATTCTTGTAGTATAAGGGGTAGACTGCAATAGCCATGAACAAGTGCTCCTTATATTTCTGCAAAAAGTATCATTTGCTGATGGCCTCCAGCTGGAATTTGCCTCAGCTGGACCTCCAGCCCCCTGGCCATGAACTGGTATTGGTCTGTGGTCTGTTAGGAATTGGGCCGCACAGTAGGAGGTGAATGACAGGTGAGCGAGCAAAGCTTCGTCTGTATTTATAGCTGTTCCCCATCGATGGTATTACTATCCGATCTCCACCTCCTATCATACAAGCACTGAAAAGCCTACTTTCATTTCCAACTTTCTTATCTTCGTGAAGCGGGGTTTTCTGCAGTGACAGCAACCAAAATGGGATCATGGAGCAGACTGGACACAGCAATACATTTCGGGTGTCACAGTCTCCTGTCATCCCCAGGTGGGACTGTCTACTTGCAGGAAATCAAGCTCAAGGTTTTCACTGATTCTGTATTATGGTGAGTTGTATGATTATTTCATTATATATTACAACGTAATAATAATAGAAATAAAGTGCACAATAAATGTAATGCGCTTGGATCATCTCAAAGCCAGCCCCCCTCCTCCCCCAGCACCAACCGTCCATGGACAAATTGTCACTATAACTGGGCAAGGGACATACAGGATTCCTCCATAACTGTTCAACAGGTATCCGCTCTATGGGCAATCTTCGCTCTGGAGTTTCACATTGAATTGAGCGAGGCTTTCCTAGATTTGCACCGTGGTTTGAGGCTCTACTTGCCTCTTCCTATATCCATTTCCTTTTACAAATGTGATATTTGCTTGTTCTCGTTTCGTCTCTGACAAATAAACCCCTCATACTACAAACTCTATTTTGTGTCTGCCTCCTAAGCCCAACTGTCACAAGAAGGATGAGATTTGACTATATTCCATTTAAGTTAAATACTTGCATTTTTTTGTTCTCATTAAATAAGAATATAATTCATTTTACCTTAATTTATTGTGAGACTTAAGGCAGATCAAATAAGGTATGATATAAAATGTAGGCGACTGCTCAATTAATGTTGTTTCATCTTTCATTTTTAACTGTATTTAATAAAAGAAATTGAAAACATGCTACCAAGACTTTCTGACCTTTTTGCCCCTAGAATAACTATTTGGATCATAACTGAGAAAGGTTCAGAAGGGAGAAAATTGAACTCACTCTTTTTGTTTGTTTTACAATGACATCTTAAATAAAGTATAAAATTCGATGTCTTTGGCTTAGCTCATAAACATATTTCTGGGTCTTTAATTCTCTTGCTTGTAATTTTCATTTCCTAACTGGGCTTTTCTCCATGTTTCTGAATTTTCACTAGGGTTTCTTGGTTGTTTCTGAGTGACTTAGTTATAGTTTGATCTTGGAATGATTTGTTGTCCAATTTTTTCTTCAACGAGTCATTTTAGTTGAAGCTAGGATGATACACTTTGCAAGATGAGATTTTGAGGATGGAAGTGAGATGAAATAAAAAGAAATACAGGCCAGATTTTTGCTTTATTTTAATAATTTAGTATTGTAACTACTGATTAAGTTCTTTACTGACAGAGCAAATTATAAACTGCTTTCTTTAAAAAAAATGGAGCATATTTATCTAAAGTGTATATATAATAGAAAAAAATAAACAAAAAAATTCGAATAGAACTCAAAGGAAATAATTAGGTTATAAATACAAGCATCCTTAATATAGTAATTTTATCATGCATTTGTTTGAAAGCACGCTGTAGATGTATTTATGCATACGTGCATGTGTTTTAGTAGAATAGTATTGAAAACATGATCTTACAAATTAGAAAGCCATTTAAATTGAATATGCAAGTATATCTTCATGAGGAACACTGACATCCAAAATGCTCAAATGTTGAAACTCTTATTTGCTCCCCTCCAAACTCTTCGTCAGAGAAACTTTGAAATAACACTAATAATGCTAACTAGATTATATAACAAAATAAAAATTGTGTTACCATTTTCTACTTTTAAAAAAATAGACTATATTTAAGGCAGTTTTAGATGTACAGAAAAATTGAGATGAGTACAGAGGTTTCCTGTATGTTCCCCCCCCCCCCATAGTTTCTCCAATTAGTAGCATCTTACATTAGTATGGGACATTGATGACAAGTAGTGAACCGATATTGATGCACTATTATTAACTTAAGGTCAGAGTTTATTCTATTTTTTTCCTAATGTCCTTTTTTGGTTTTCAAGATTTTATCCAGATTATCACATTACATTTCGTTGTCATGTCTCCTTGGGCTTCTCTTGACTATGACACTTTATTTTATTTTATTTTTTTTCTCATGTCCTTGAGGAAGACTGGCCAAATATATTGTGGAATACCCCTCTATTAGAATTTGATGCTTTTTCTCATGATAAAACTCAGGTTGTGGATTTTAAGAAGGAAGATTATAGGGGAAGTGCCATTTTCATCACATCACTTCCCGGGTCCATACTCTCAACATGACTGACTGAATCAAGTTTGTGAACTTTCCCACTATAAAGTTACTTTTGCCCTTCTTCCTCCTCATGCCTTACTCTTTGGGAGGAATTCTCTATGTGTAGCCTTTTAAGTTCTCCCTCCTTTAGAAAACTGCATTCACATAACTTATTTGAAATTCTTCTGCACAAGAAATTTGTCTATTTACCATCATTAATTAATTTAGTTGTTTATTTTATCTTTTTGTCTCATAGGCATTTATTTTCTAGTTTGAGTTACAGTCTAATACTTTCTTATTCATTTGCTTTCTTTCTCTAATTGTTCCAGTTTGGGACATTTGAATTGGATAGTTGGTTCTGTGCCTCCTTGGCATACTCCCATAAGTGTGTGTGTTTTCTTTGCATGTCCTTATTTTCTGGCACTCCAAAGCTCCAGGTTCATTTTGTGTATTTTCTAAAATCAGCCATTTTTACAAGGAGTCCTGGTCCCTTTTATTGGAGAACAGTATTGGAAACCAAGATCTAGGCGCTAGGCATGCTCACTGCTACTAGGGAGTCATTTACGTGAGTATACTAGCTCATGCATATATACATAGTGATAGCATTTCTAATTGGAACCATCTATAACTATATTATGCTAAACTTAAGTTTTCACCAATGTTCCAATGTTAATCTAATACCACATAGATCTCTGTAGCTCTTCTGCCAGTTTATCTGGAAATCCCACACTGTGAGAAACCTAGCTGCCATCACATACTACCCAAGTATTTGCTCTGTTGCATTGTATGTACATAGTAGTCTCAGAATTGTTAACCCTTTCCACAATGCAAACAGCTAGATCAACTAGAATACAATCATGTTCAATTCCTTTTGTTTTTCATCTTACAAATACAATTCATTTCCAAAGTGACTGAGGGCCCCACTTTTTTTTCCAACCCCTTCAGCAAGGTTTTTTCATACATTTGTGATAGAAATAGATACTCTTATTACATGCTGCATTCCTTTCTTGGGACTTAGACCTCCTAACATTTTCATAATCTTGCATACAATTTATAGTGCTTTCCTTTAGTTTTGTGAAATTATAGTGTTACTAGCCAAGACATTGCTATCTTGGGGATAATAGGGGCAATAACACTTTACATAACTCTAAGAAAACAGGAGAATCTTGCTCAAAGTTCTGAAGCTTTATACTAAGGAAATCTATTTATAAAACTTCAAAGATTCCCTTGGAATTACCTAACTGAGTTTCTTTTGTTATGCCTAGAATTAGAGGTATGGATTTGCTCAGGTCAGATTCCAAAAGCAGTTTAAAAGCTATCACTTTCAGTTAGCTATCTCCCAAGCCACATACTTAATGAACTAAAAAAAATCAAACTCTTCTTTAAATGTTTGCTGTGTGTCAATAAGAATAGTCTTGAAAGAAGAATCCTGAGAATTGATTGCATCATAAGTAATTCTATAGGTAGATACTTTGATTATCTATACAATAGCCAGGTTTTAAAAAATACACTCAAATTGTATTTTCAAAGACTCACAATTAGTAGATTAAATATTAGATAATTATTCTAATATAGATTCAGATTTCTATATTTATGTCTTAAATCTCCCATAGGCCCCTAATATCTAACCCTAGCATAATTGAAAGTCTCAAATGACCTGGTCTTTGTATATAACCTGTCTATAAATAGACAGTTAAATAACCAAACCTTGTACAAAATAATGTTTATATTTATTTGTTGGTTGAAGACTTTTAAGGAGCTCCAATTTATTACACATAGTGAGTGAGACTCCTCAAATTCTCTTTTCTTTCCAGTTCTCTTATGGCTTAAAATCGTTCCAGGGTATTTTCTTTACTAAGTTTTCTAAACTTTCCCAATAACCACTCTATGAAGCTTTTGAATATCTTTGTCTCCTTCCAGATTTCTCATCCCCTTTACTCCAACTTTTTTATTACGGAGCTGAATCTGTCTTTTCTAGCTAAGTATGCTTTTCCTCCTCCATTCTGCTCTGTCTCTGGGTGGATAAAACTCAACTTAGATAGTGCTATGGGGAAGGGAACAGAACAGAGAAAGACAAAAGGGCAAAGGAAAGAAGCCCTCAGACAATAAATTATATCTCCTGACCAGAAGTATTTTAAGTTGTTTACAATTAAGAATTTGGTATTTTTTTAAATAGATAGAAATTATGTCAAAGAAGTGAATTCTCAATAATTTTGATGTGTTTGATAAGACTTTTATATCAATTTAAAATTCACTTAATTTAAAAATAGAGTTTTTTGTTTTTTATTTTATTTTTTAATTTAAAGAATCACTGCAGAGTATCTGCTGTGGTTTTGCTTTGAAAGTTCATGAATCAAACCTTAATGAATGTCAGAATGAGAAGCATCTCTTTGAAGCTCCATGAATCTTTTAATGTCCCGGTTACACTATTTTTCAGTGATAATCAGTATCTGTAACAAGAAACTTATCTCAGAGCCTCTGCCTAGGGCCAGGAACATCTCACCTCCTCCACAGGATACTACTACACTCAGTTGGTTAAAAGGTAATCTTAGACAACGTAGTTCTATTTTTTTCTCCCTTTTTCGCCAATTGAATTTAAATAAAATTAATACACTTTTTCCATAGGTAAGAAACTTTTAATGATGATCATCCTAGAATTGAAGGGAAAGTGGCAAGCAAAGTCTGAAACATGACAATATTTATAGAACACTTTTATTTTTGAAAGTAATGATTCCTAATTGCAAATGTATAGACTAAAATGAGCCATTTTTAGTAGAAATAACTTCTTGGAAACATGTTCCCACTTCCAAAGAACAAATTAGGAAGGTTAAAATACCATGTAATAGTCAAAACTATGGGTTTTGGAATCAGATACATATTAATTTGGATTATAACAATCATCATAATAATACATTTTAATTGAGCAGTTACTATGTGATACAGACTGTGGTAAGTTTTCATGTGTGTTAGCTCATGAAATTCATACCTGAATCTTATGAATTTGCTATCATTATTTTTACTATTATTCCAAATATAAAATTAGAGATTAAGGTTTGGAGGGGTAAAGATAAGTTGATAATATAAAACAAATAAAATAAGCCAAAAAGGGATTTAAACACAAATTGTAATACCTAAATGCAGTAATGACTGAAATATGCTGTATCTTTATCTTTGAGACTTAAATATTAGCTGCAAGAAATAGAATGTTCTCTAATACACTGAAGGAGATAGCAATTGGGTACATTATATTGGGAAGCTCACATAATCACCAAGTAGGATAGTCAGGTTTGAAAAGTACCCATCAAGAACACACTCACTAGCTTCTGGAGATTCCCGTGGGGACTCACCACAGCCTGTGTTGGGCACAGACACTGAGGGTCACACCACTTAATCCTTTACTGCCACTGCTTCAGGGCTGATGGATTCTATATAGGCTGCTTCTTCACATTGTTCTATTCTGATTAAATCCACATTCAGGTGTCTGAGGGAGTCTAGCTACAAGACAGGTTGTAAAAGACAATTTAGAGAAAAGACTTCCCAAGCCACAGCAGCATTTATTTCTCAGTGTCCCGGGATCCATTGTCTGTATTTTCTAGTCAGAGTGTCTCCTTGTATGTAGCTAACCTTGAATGTATCTGTATCCCCAGTGTATTATTAAATTATTAACCAAAGTCTATGTCTAACCATCTTTGCATCTCCCAGGGATGCCTAGCACAGTACCTGACACATAATAGGCCACCACTATTTTCAGTGGCTTTCAGAATGAGGGTAAAACTGAGTCAGAGCTACTAAAACAATTTTTGCCAAGGGCCATGGTGAGTCAGATCTCTTGGTTCCTGCTCCAGAGCTCTTTCACCACATGGTACTAAGTTATTCTACTTTAATAAAGACAACTTGCTCTACCTTTCTATTCATAGGCAGAACTTACCTCATTAGGTTTTTAGCAGAATATTTCCAATCATGTGGTTACAAAAATGGGTGCATTATCTTTATTCATGAACATGGAAAGTAGTAAAATTAAAATCTCACTTGATACACTTACTTTTTAAAGAAAGTTTAAAAGATATACTATTGAGACTAAAGGCTAAAAATCATTTATCATAATGTTTCTCTTTTCAAAAGTTGAAAAAAAGAAAAGCTGATTATAAAATGCCTCGGTGCCTCTACCACTGAATTAAGCAGGGATCCTGTGGATTTTCACTGTACTTTGTACTTACAGCATCAAAGCACTTACCACTGCCCATTGCATTTGCCTGGTTAGTAGTTTGTAACATGTGCTGGAGAGGGAATTTTTTAGGTCAGTTATTGTGAAATATTTGTGACTGAAATTCCATCACCTGGGATCATTCTTGACTCATAGTAGGTACTTAGTGAATTGGTGTCAATTGTGGATGAAAATAATATAATGATCTTATTAGGACTTACAGCAGACACCTGTCATCCGTCTCTTTATTTGTAAATAATTCATATCTCACAGGGCACCAAAATATTTTTTAGACGTATCACAAAGAGAAAAGCATATTTATGGATGCTCTCTTTCTTGAGTAAAATTAATCCAGTCAAACAAAAACTTCTCCCCAATCCTGTAAAATAGAATCACGAAGAATTGTTTGAAAGTAATCACAGCGGTTCCATGCTGTATGAGGGTGAATCAAGTCAGGCAAATTGCAGCTAAGGTTGAGAAAAATTTTAGATTCTGAATATATTTTGAGGTTAGAGCTAATAGTATGTCCTAATGAGTTGACAAAGGCTATGAGGAAACGAGAAGAATCAGGGAGGACTTGACTAATGGTTTTTGATCTAAGCAACTAAAAAAAAAAAGTGGGTAGTCTTCATTGAACTGAGGAAACCTGTAGATGAAACAAGATTTAAAGGAAGATAGGGAGTTTAGTGTAAAATATGTTAAATTTTCAATCTCTTAAGATTTTACATTAAGTAGAGATATCTAGAAGTCTGTTTAACAATGAGTTGGGAGTTTGGAGGAGAGATTGAGTCTGGAGATAGGAATTTAGGAGCCTGCAACACATATTTATCTCTATGAGAGTGGATGATATCTATATAAAATTGAATGTAATATATAAAAGGTGAAGATCAGGGAATGATTTCCGGAATACTCCAACATGAAAAGTTCATGGAAAAGTAAAGACACATGCAAAGGTGTGATCTATCAGTTAGAAAGAAAAAAAGCAAATATGTTACCCAGGAATACAAGCAAAGAAAGAGTTTTTAGGAGATGGAAGTGACCAACTATGTCAAATGCTACATATAGATCACATGATATGAGGTGGCATATTGATCAGTTGACTTTATGATGCATAGTCCTTTGATAACCTTCAAAAGAATAGTTTCATTACAGTGATAGTTCAAATACTTCTTGGAGTGAATTTACAAAACAGTGGTAGGAAAGGAAATAGAATTTATGAGCATAGGTAGCTGTTCTGAAGATTTTTCATTGAAAGATGAAGGTAAAATGGTCCACATAATTTTAGTTTTGCTTTCTAAAAAAGAAGAAATAAGACAGCAAGTCTTCGTACTTATGAAATGATCCAGAAGAGAGGGAATCATTGATGATATAAAAGAAAGTGGATAGAATTATAAGCACAAGAGGGGATTGCATATGGATGCAAGAGGAGGGGTTGGTGCATAAGCTCAGAAACTGTTCATTTATATTAGGAGGAAAGAGGATATTGTCTATTTATGCATACACTTATCGGTAGTGGATGAAGAAGTAAACTTATAGAAGTTGTGCAATTGTGCAGAAAAGTAGAAAGCAAACTGAGAATGGAAATGGAAGAAAAGGTTTGAAATTTTCAGGAAAGTGAAAAAGATATAACAGTTATCTAGGAAAGAAGAAGAACAAGTGAGTCGGGGAAATAGATTCAGACTATTAGACAGCATGAAGGATCTACTTGAGCTCATGGTTGTGAATTTAGCAAAACTATTTGGTAAAAATAAAATACCTTTGAATACACTGTTCTAGTTAGGGCTTAGGAAAGACACTTGCCACCTTTCCCTTTCGTTGGTAAGTAATTCTCATCCCCCAGGGCACCAAGATATAAGACATTTAATCTTAAACAGAAAAGCATATTTCTATTGCAGCAGAGGGATCCCAGCACAGTACTTGACACATGGTTATACATTGCACTTAAACCATGTTCAGCTGCATAGGAAACAGTCAGATAGTAGGAAGATAAATGAATGTTGCTGCGTAGTATTTTTACAAAGTGGGTAAAATGGATCTAGAAATCTGCATGAGTTTAGACAGTTTGGGCAAAGGAGTAATTATAATAACGGAAAATGAAATTAAACTGGTTAAGGAGAGGAATGAGGGCATTAATGGAAATGATATATATTGTTACTTAATAAAAGTACCCATTCAGGTGTGGTATGGTGACTTGCTTAGGCATTTTGTTGCTAAATCAATAAATACAGAACAAGGCAAACTTGCTACAACTTTTGAATATTAAATTGCTTCAAAAACAACACGCACACACCCACACACATACACAAATACATATACACACACAAACTAAGTATTATTGTAGCACCTGTTTATTTTTCATTGTCTCAAGGTATCTATTTGGAAAATAATATTAAAATTGTGGACATTCTTATTCACTGAAAATATCTCACTTTTAAAGAATAATGACAAAGAATGATCAGACACACTCTCACCATCACGTTTAGATGGACTGCTTGAGTGGTGGAATGTGACTCCCAACAAAGACAGTGTACAAATAAACAAATATGTTCTTGCAAAATAAATTTTAAAAAAGTCTGCAGAATCAAATGATCAGTGCTGCAGTTGTTACATTCCTTTCATTTATCATTTCAAGCTGCGTTATTTTGATGGCTTTTCAGCTGTGAGACTACTGGTGCTGATGCAGAGATAATGAAATACTGAAAATCCCAAACAACAGAAACGTCTGTAACTGGTAATGGGCATCCTCCTTCACTTTATTAACTCCAGCTGTGCTGTTTGACTGTTTTTGTGAAGAGGTGACACATGAGGTGAATACTGAATGGAAGATAAAGAATCTGATGTCAGAAGCAACTGGATCACTCAAAATCTGTATTATAAGATAGGCAGTTTGAGGAAATTGCCCTACTTTGAAACACAGCCATGCCCATCAAGATAAAATGTGACCAGTATAACTTATTTTCCTTGGAGGCATGTCAACCTCAATGTTCACAATGGCACTTGATAATGAACTTACTGATTATATGTCCAGTAAGAACTCTGAGCAATATTCCAGTACAGTCAAGGTATCACAGTGCCACAAAGTATTTTTCTAATACTAAGATCTCTTGATAGAATAACATTTGAAAAAATTCATTTAGCAGTAAGAGTGAGAATATTTGCTACCTCATTTCTTACTTTTCTCTTTAAATGGACTCTTTTATTTTGATGGTATGGGCCAATTTAATTACTTTAAATATAAATGAATGATTTAAGGAATTAGAAGGAGACTGCTTCCACTTACAATAAGAAAGGTGAACAAAGAGCTAGTTTGCAACTTCTCTTGATCTCTCAAAAACTGAAGTTGCAGGGTAACCAGCTAGCCCAAAATTTAGGGAGAGTAAGTTTCTTGCAGGGAGACAAGAGAACTGTCTTACCTGAGCAAAATGCAGCCAGGCAGTGGACATTGGTAAAAAGAGTTCTGGTAGGGTGATTGATAACTACTGGTGGCTAACCAAGTATACATTGTTGAAAAGGAAAGAGTCTTGAGAAAGTCTCCCTGATGGAGCTGACCTCAGGAAAGGGAACAGCAGTCATCCCAGGAGGAATTCAGAACTCAATTGAGACACTCCTCCCCTTCATCTGTGGGAGGAAAAGCCACGAAGATGGTCAACTACAAGGTACTAGAAAAAAAAAAATTAACAGTTGGAAGAAGAGGTCAGTGAAGTAAAACAAATAAAAATCATCTTACTCCTGGGGCAGAGTCAGAACTAAATGAGGTGGGGAGGGTGGGAACACTGAGACCATACCTGAAAACCTATGGATTTAGTGCCCTCCTAAGTCTGGGACACAATCAGCGTAACACAAAACCTGCTCCTGCACCCCCACATCACATAAATCCCCCGCCAGGGTATAAAGCATTGAGCCACTAGTAGTAGGTAAGATACAATTCCGCTCTAAAGTTTAGCTCAGAAAGACGATTAAAACCTGTAGATTGGCTGGGCGCAGTGGCTCAAAGCTATAATCCCAGCACTTTGGGGGGCCGAGGTGAGGGGATTGCCTGAGTCCAAGGGTTCGAGAACAGCCGAGGCAACCTGGCAAGACCTCATCTCTACAATAAATCTAAAAATTAGCCAGGCATGGTAGCGTGTGCCTGTAGTTCTGAGCAGGTCGACCCTGGGGTGGTCATGAGTGTGCCACTACACTCCAGCCTGGACGACAGGGTGATACTCCAACTCAAAAAAAATCCAAAAAACAAACAAACAAAAAAACAAAACAAAACAAAACAAAAAACAAAGCTGAAGATTGTTCAGAAATAGAATATATGCACATACACATTCACATAAAACAAACAAACAAACAAACAAAAACTCTTTGGCATTTCTCCCCCAAAAAGAGAAATGTTAAAGAAAATTTTCAAGTAAAAAAGGAATATAATTTGAGACAGATACGATAGATTTATTATTTCTATAAAAAAGAAATGCAGAGCAATGCTAATGGTATAAATGAAGGTAAAATGAAATTATTTTTGTATTAGTTTCAATGAGTACATATCAAATTATCATAGATTTAGTGGTTTACAGTGCCACCCCTTTATTATCTCGCAGTCTTGTAGCTCAGTAGTCTAAACGTGGCAGTTCTCTGTTCAGGATTTCACAGCCAGCAGGGAGATTGCATCTGAGACTCATAACTCTCTTCCAGACTCACAGATTATAGTCAGAATTCGGTTCCTTGAAATTAAAGCACTTAAGTCCCTGTTTTCTTTTCTTTTTTCTTTCTTTTTTTTTTTTTTTGAAAGTGAGAAAGCAGGATTTATTGAGAGGACAGAAAAGGTCCCACAGTAAGATAGGACCCTAGAGGGTTGCCCTATATATTTTTTTAAATTTTTTTTTTTTTTTTTTTTTTTTAACATGAACGATATCATTTTTTTTTATTGTGATATTGAGGGGTACATTTAAGGGTTAGGTACACAAATATGTCTCATTCAGGCACCCTTGTTTGTAAGAAGTGTCCCCCCATCCCCAGACAGGTATTTACTGCCATTAATTGCTTCCCCTATCCC
>CAUYQG010091990.1:0-17597 GCA_963574415.1 Tarsius wallacei
TCACTCAGTATTATAGATTCTAGTTCCATCCAAGTTGCTGCGAAATCCATGATTTTGCTCTTTTTTATGGCTGCGTAGTATTCTATCGTGTACATGTACCACATTTTTTTAATCCAGTCCTCTTTTGATGGACAACATGGCTGCTTCCAGGTTCTTGCTATTGTGAACAATGCTGCGATAAACATACGTGTGCAAGTATCTTTTTTATAGAGTGATTTGAGTTCTTCAGGGTATATTTCCAGTAGGGGATGGGGTGGGATGGGATTAATGATACTCAATATCTGTCTGGGGACGGGGAGACACCTCTTATCACCAAGGGTGTCTGAATGAAGCATATTTGTATACCTAATCCTTAACTGTACCCCACAATATGATAATAAAAAATACTGATTAAAAAATAAATAAATAAAAATAAATGGAACTTACAGGAGCCAAGAAAGCCAAGTTGTGAATTGCTATATGGGAACACTTGGGGTTCCTCCAAATACACCAGGTAATAATCACATTGTAGAAGGTGTGTCAGTTAGCAGGGATGACTTCCAAATGATAAGCTGAAGGCCGATGTTAGGTCATAGAATAATGATAGTACCGTTATAATTAATGATAATTGATGAATAATAAGAAAAATAAAGGTTTAAAAAACCTTTTTTCAAGGTTTAAAAAAAAAAATCTGAAAAGAAAAGCAGACATCTTAGGGAGTTGCTTTGAGATTTTATAATAATAAAAAGCGCAAGAAACTTAATAGTTACCCAGTATGTGAAAGTTATTATTATACTTTATACTATATTTTACAATTTAGAAACTAAAAAACAAATTTTATATTATCATGAAGGGAACCTGTAGTTTTGATTTGAAATAAGTTTATCTAAATCCAAATCATAAATGTGTGCCTTTGGTCCCCTTTACTTTTTGTACTGAAGCATTAAACTTTTAGAGTTTTCTTCTGCTCATTCCTAAATTCATTCTCTCAGCACTCTGCATACTCTTGTGAAGAAACCGTGGCCTCTTCCTGGGACTCACAGACTAGCTATAGTCTGATGACACCACATTTCTGTCTTAAAATAAGTTTAGAAATCCAATTGCCTATTGGCATGGCAACTTGGATGTCTCATAGACACCTCATTTTTAATATACTTAAAACTGAGTTGTTTTAAAATCATCCTGCAATCCTCATGTTTCTTAAATTTTCTGTATTATTTATTTATTTATTTATTTATAAAGTTGTGTGGTCCAAGTGAAAATTTACTACATAAGTAGGTTGCATGCAGGTAAAGGTTAGGTTTCCAGGTGACCCTCATTCCCCCTGGTAGTGAACCAGTTACCCTTTGTGTTGTCACATGATCCCATCCATCTTCCTCCCTTTCTACCTTAGCAGTGCCCAGCAACTGCCAATCCACCCTTGTGCAGATGTAACCAGCGACCAGGGCCCGCTTATGAGTGAGAACTTGGGATATTCAGTTCTTTGTTTCTGTGACAGTTTACTTAATATAATGATCTCCAACTGCATCCTAGTTGCTGTGAAGGCCATGATTTTGTCCTTCTTTATGGCTACGTAATACTCCATCATGTACATGTACCACATTTTCTTTATCCAGTCTACTTCTGATGGGCAGTAGGGTTCGTTCTGTGTTTTTGAAATTGTGAATAGTGTGGCAATAAATATATGAATGCAGGTGTCTTTTTGGTGGACTGATTTATGTTCCTCTGAGTATATTCTCAAGAGAGAGAATCCTGGGTCATA
The DNA here is from genome assembly GCA_963574415.1 of Tarsius wallacei. Lineage (NCBI taxonomy): Eukaryota > Metazoa > Chordata > Mammalia > Primates > Tarsiidae > Tarsius > Tarsius wallacei. Next base: position 1,742 of record CAUYQG010091990.1, read on the forward strand.
TGAAAGATCAATTTTTAGTTCTTTCAGGAATCACCACACTGCTTTCCATAGAGGTTGAACTAGCTTACATTCCCACCAATAGTGTAGAAGTGTTCCCTTCTCTGCAACCATGCCAGCACCTGGTGTATTTTGACTTATTAATGATGCCCATCCTTACCAGGGTTAGGTGGTATCTCATAGTTTTGATTTACATTTCTCTAATAATTACTGAGGCTGAGGGTTTGTTTTTTTTTAATGTTTCTGTTGTCTACTTGTATGTCATCTTTTGAAGTGTCCGTTCATGTCTCTTGCCCACTTTTTAATGTGGTTGTTAGTTTTTTTTTTCCTTTCACTTTGTTTGAGTTTACTGAAGATCTTAGATTTTAGGCCTTTGTCAGATGCATACTTTGCAAATCTTTTCCCCATCTGTGGGTTGTCTCTTTACTCTCTTGATGGTTTATTTTCCTGTGCAAAAGCCTTTCAGCTTGGGGAGATCCCACTTGTCTATCTTAGTTCTTGGAGTGTTCATTTCTGGAGAGTTGGTCATAAATTCATTTCCTACTTTGATTCCAGAAGGACGTTTCCTGTTTTCTTACAGGATTCTTATAGTTACAGGTTTACTGTTTAGGTTCTTGATCCACTTTGAGTTGATTTTTATATATGGTGATAAATAGGAGTCTAGTTTGATTCTTTTGCATATGGCTAGCCAGTTTTCCCAATAACATTTGCTATCCAAGGTCTTGTTCTCCAATGACTGTTATTGGTGGCTTTGTCAAAGATGAGTTGGTTGAGAAATTATATATACTTTTACTTCCTGAATCTCTGTCCTGTTCCATTGGTCTGTGTGCTTATTTCTGTATCAATACCACACTGTCTTGGTTACCGTAGCTTTGTAATAAAGGTTAACATCAGCAACGGTGATACCTCCACATTGTTCCTTTTGCTGAGGATGGTTTTGGCTACTTGTGCTCTTTTTTTCCATATAAATTTCTATATTGTTGTTTCCAAGCCTGTGAAAAAAAAAAAGATGTTTGTAATTTGATGGGTTTGCATTGAACTGTAGATTGCTTGGGGTACGATGGACATTTTGACAATGTTGATTCTTCTAATTCATGAGCATGGAATGTTTTTCCCTCTGTGTCATCACTGATTTATTTGAGCACTATTTTGTAGTTCTTAATGTAAAAGTATTTAACATTTTTGGTTAGATGGATGCCAAGGTGTTTCTTTTCCTATTTTTGTGTGTGTCTATTGTGAATGGGATTGTGCTTTTTATTTGGTTTTCTGCCTGCTCATTGCTGGTGTATAGAAATGCAACTGTCTTCTACTTGCTGGTTTTATAACTGATACTTTGCCAAAGTTGTTAATCGGTGTGAGTAGGCTTTTGACAGATTCCCTAGGGTTTCCTAGTTATAGACTCATATCTTCCACAAAGAGGGATGGCATAACTTTATCTTTTTCTATTCGGATACCCTTGATTTTTTTTTCTTGTCTGATTGCTCTGGCTAGGACTTCCAGCACTATGTTGAATAGGAGGGGTAAGAGTGGGCATCCTTGTCATATTTCAGTTATTAGGGGAAATGTTTCCAGCTTCTGCCCATTGAGCAACATGTTGGCACAGCTTTATCATAGATGGTTCTTATTTATTTTTTGGAGAAATGTTCTTTCTATGCCCAGATGTTTGAGTGTTTTTATCAAGAAGGGATGCTGGGTTTTATCGAATGCTTTTCCTGTATCTAATGAGATAATTATGTGGTTCTTGGTTTTATATCAATTAATATGCCGAATTATGTGTATGTTCTTGTGAATGTTGAATCAGCCCTGCATCCCAGGAATGAAGTCCACCTGGTCATGATGGATGACCCTGAGCTGTGTTGTTAGATCCAGTTTGCTAGTTGTAACGTTTGGAAAAAACCAAAAGAGGCACAGAGAAAGAGGCTGGGGGAAGCTCCTGGGCGAGGTCCCATGGTCCAGAAAGATGGGCCAGGGGAGTCGCGCCCAAGTAAGGGCGGCTTGGGTTTTTAAGGGTGCTGTGTCTGGGTTTGCACCCGGGCAGCAGTGGGGTGCGGTGGCAAGGCATCCAATCATGGGTGGCTTTGTGTCGCTGTTGCCGAGGGCTGTTGGCAAGTGTCAAGGGCTGTTGGCAGGTGCATCCGGATTGGGGTGGAAAGTCCCTTTTCTGGCTCGATGGCCATGGGCAAAAAGTCTTGGAGAGTTTTGGGTGGAACGTGCGGATGTGGGTGAGGGGTGAGGGGAGCAAACAGCGGTGGGGGAAGGGTGAGTCTGAGCCTAACACTAGTATCTTGATAAGAATTTTTGTATCTATGTTCATCAAGGAGATTGGTCTGCAATTCTCTTTCCTTGTTGGGTCTTTGAAATACTTTCAGTAAGATTGGTATCAGTCTCTCCTTGTATGTCTTATAGAATTCAGCTGGGAAGCCCTCTGGTCCTGGGCTTTTTTTGGTGGGGAGATTTCTTATGATTGAGTCGATTTCCTGGATTGTTATTGGTCTGTTTCGAGTTTTAATTTCTTCTTGTTTCAACCTTGGGAAGTTATGTGATGCCAGAAAACCCTCAATATCCCCTAGGTTTTCTAGTTTATTTACATATAGATGGTCATAGTGATCTCTGATAGTCTTTTGCATTTCTTCAAGATCAGTTGTGACCTCGTCTTTTTCATTTCTAATTGTGTCTATTTGCATTTTCTTTCTATATTTTTTAGTCTATCTGACCCGGGGCTCACCAATCTTATTTATCCTTTCAAAGAATCAGCTTTTTGTCTTGCTGATTCTATGATATTTTTGTCTTCTATATCTTGCAGTTGTGACTTTTAGTTATCTGGATTTTTCTACTGAAATTAGGTTTTAGATGATGCTGCCTTTCCAGCTCCCTTAGGTGTGAAGTTAGGGCATTTACTTGTGATCTTTCTGTTTTCTAGATGTGCACATGCAATGCTATAAATTTTCCTCCTAACACTGCTTTCATGGCATCCCAGAGATTTTCTAAGATGTTTCTTTGTTTTTATTTTTTTTCCAGGAATATTTTTATTTCAGTCTTGATTTCTGTGTTGAACCAGAAATAGTTCATCTGCATGTTATTTAGTGTTCTTGTCTTTGTGTGTTTTGGGAGGGATCTTGGTGGCAACATTTACTTTTATTTCACTGTGATCTGAGAAGATGCAGACTATCATTTTGACCTTTTGAAAATTTCTTACACCTGATTTATGTCTAGTAAATTCATATGATTGAGTATAGCTGGAATTGCTTATCTTTGAGAATGTAATTAAGGTACTCCTGTCCTTTCTGGCTTGTAGTATGTCTGCAGATAGATTGCGAGCAATTCTGATGGATCTTCCTCGTAGGTGGTCTGAACTTTCTCTCTTGCTGCCTTTAGGATTTTTTTTATTCATGCTTCCTTTATCGAGGTGGATTACTAGTGTCTTTGGGATGGCTTTCTCATGTGATACCTTTGAGGTGGTTCTTTGAATTTCTTGCACTTGAATGGTTGCCTAACAAGATGTAGAAAGTTTTCTTGAATGACCTCATGAAATGCTTGTTCCATAGTGTTCTCAGTTTCCCTTTCTGCTTCAGGGACATTATTCAGGCATATATTTGACTTCTTGACATAGTCTATAATTTTTTGGAAGCTTTGCTCATTATGTTTGAGCCTTTTTATGTTTTTGACAGACAGGGTTAGTTCCATATTTTGGTCTTCAAGCTCTGAGATTCCTTCTTCTGCCTGATTGATCCACTTCCTGTGCTTGTTATGTGTTTTTAACTTCCAGAATGTAGTTCTTCATTTCCAGTTTCTCAGAATGGGCATTCTTGTAATTGGTCAACTCCACTTTTGCTTCCTGTATGACTTGGTGATCTGTACTTCTGGTTTCTCTTAAGTTTTTATTCATTTTTGCCATTCAGTCTCTGAGTTTTTGACTGTCATTCAAGACAGTTTTTTCTGTGGGGCTTCGATTGTTTGGGCACTGACAGTCGCTGTTTTGGGCACTGTCTCTTTGAAACTCTGAGGGTTTTCCATGGGTTTTCTTTTTATGTTTCCTCATTGGCAAAGAGCAACTTTTCCTTCTCTATTTTTCCTCTTTAGTTTTGTTGCTCTGAAGTTAGTTAATGTCCCTCTGTTCTAAGGCCCTTTCTATCATTCAATATCGATCACTGAATGAGAGAGAGAAGTGCATTTATATTTACTCCATGCTTCACCCTGAAAAAGAAACCTCTGTGCAGAGTCTTCCCCATGGTTAGTCCAGTCAGGTTCGTTTTCAGACCTCTTGCCAGTACTCTGTCTTGCTGGTTTGTGTTTTATAGCGCAGATACCTTCCCACCAGGGATGACTTTGGGTGTTTTGAATGTTGCTCCTTCCCTGTTCTTGTCTGTGGTCAGCACTTGAAAGTGAGAGAGCTTCCTGCCATGGGAGGATCCATCTTGTGGGTGCATGGGGCTTGCTGGTGATTCTTTCTAACCTGCGGGTGGGGTTAGATGCCAAGTATTGGTGACATGTGCCAGCCAAATTTAGTCAGTAGGAGAGAGTTCCTGGCCTGGGAGTTGGCCTTGGCTTTGCTGGTGGAAGACATGTTCTCAGAAGCTTGAGGGCAGGTTTGGTCCCTGTTCTGCTTGGGTATCAGTTGCCCATCACTGTGCCCTGACCTGGACTTCCTCCCACATAAGACCAACAACTCACGTGTGGCTGAGAGAACCGACCCAGAGTGTGTCAGGATTACTAACCCCTTTTTGTTCACAGGCAGGACCTCAGTTCCAGTGTGAGCCCAGTGCACAGCTGGTAATGGGGCACCCCAAATCCGTCTTCTGCTATCGCAGCACCCTGGTTACTAGGGTGTTCAAAGAGACCTCTGCTGGGTGCAGGGTGTTTCACCTGCCCAAAAGTGTTCAAGGTGGTCTGCATCTAATGGTGGTTGTGCTCTGTTCTCTGCCTCACTCAGCAAGAGAGGTGCTGATCTGCTCCTTCACAGTGGTCATTTTGGATCTCCTCAAATATTTTTATTTTCCCCTCTTAACATCTGCTGTATCATACATACTCTTTATGGTTTTGTTTTGTTTTGTTTCTAGAGACAGGGTCTTGCTATGCTGGACTCACACTCCTGGGTTCAAGCAATCATCTTGCCTCACCTTCCCAAATAGTTAGGACTACAGGCATGTGCCATCATTCCCAGCTCTTCCTTCTGTTTTTAGAAAAATATCTGTCTTCTTTTTTACTCTCTCTCTCTCTCATCCTCTCGGGTAAATTCTTCATTGTGTACATTTTAACTCAAAATGTATCTCTAATTTATCTACATCTCTCCATCTTCATTTCTGAGATTCCAATCTCTCCAGCCCTCACCAATGCTTATTGTATTCTGGGTTTTTTTTCCCCAATAGCAGCTGTCCTGATGGAGTGAAGTGGTGTCTCACTGTGGCCATGACCTGTGTTTCCCTGATGATGGCTGGCCCAACAGGACCGGGGTCTACACAACACTGGGATCTCTGAGAGAAGAGAAGGTCATTAACCGAGACTGTCTTCTGATGTTCATGGTGAGGAAACAATTTAGTAAAGGGCAGTGAGGGCAATGGAGTCAGAAATGCCTTGCAAAAGGAATTTAAAAGTCAGGATTTCAAAATGTCCTGTGCATTCCTTTCTGACAAGAACTGACAACAGTAAGCCAAAAAGTACTTAAGCATGAAAGAGTTGCTTTTCTCTGAACTTTTCTTACAAAGAAGAGGTAATTTTTTATCATTATCAAGAATACCTGATTTCAGTACAACTCCCTAGAATATACAGAGTCCACCGACTAAAGCCACGTAACGCCTGTTTGTGACATGTCTGTGTGGCAACAGAACACTGGACAAATCTGAGGTCTAGCCTGTGTCAGAAGCTCAAATGCTGAGCAGTCTGGAAAGGAAAACATGTTAGTGTACAACCCATTCGATAGTGGTTATACATTCAGAACAAAAATCCACACAGCAGTAATCAGAAGCACAAATGGAAACCACACGAAGTCTGGAGTGCTGACTTCCACCCCGGCATCCTAGACCCGATCCCAGCTCCACGTGGACATGGCCAGTGGTGCTCACCACCACTTGAGCAAACAGGGCTTTTGGAGCACCCAAGACACAGCAGGAGTCCAGAAACTATTTGCTGCAGTGGGAGAAACACTCCGAGGCCCGAGTGTGCTAAGATCAGCAACTTCCCACTTACAGATGAATACTTCTGGACATGACCATGATCAAAGTACCTCAAGAGCAGCCATGATGATTTTTCTGACATCACCGTTTGAATCAACACTCACTGCAGTGTCCCGGGTGTGTGTTTCTTCTGGACAGGGACAGAGGTCTGTGGTTCTGGGGAGAGGCGAGGCAGAGATGGTGCTGAGACTGGCTGTGGAGGACCGACATCTTTGGGAATCTCCACGTTTCCAATCTCCTTCAACCATCAGACCAATCAGTGAACCGAGCCGTATGTTCTTAGTTCCTTCTTCAACCTATATTTAAAACAAAACAACTGAGAGATGGAAAGGTTTATGACCGCAGGAGGTGGCTTATTCCTCTGCTGGGTAATTGTCTTCATCGAGCTAAGAGCTGCTTCCAAGACACGTGCCTGCTCTTCCATCTGCTCCCTTCCTCCACTCATACCTTCCCTCACACTTCCCCCGTCCAGTTACAAACGCTCTCCCAAATAAAGGATAAATCTAGACTCTTCCTTCTGATGGCCTCCAGGTGGAAGCACTGCCATCACGACCGTCTCTCTGTCCATAAACACAAATCCCAAACAGGAGACTGTGGTTATGTGTCTCAACTGTGTGTCTTTCCAGTTTCTATCCAGTGGCCTGGGAATTCTAAGAACTTAGTCCTAGCTACTAAAATTAACTTGCAGCAGAATCTTAGTCTCTGGATAAAAAGAACACTCCACTGTACAGAGAGAACCGGTGAACTATTCTGGTTAATGTGAAGTATAGTTTACTTCTTTCTCCATATTTAATTCTTCCCCTGCGTATCTACAGAACCTGAGAAATAACACAAAACCTCATGAGTTTTTCCATAAGTGCATCATAAATATGGTGGTGGCTCAGCTAACCAACTTTTTAAAAAATAGATAATACCAATCAAAACCCTAAGTAAGACAAAAGATAAATTTTTGATTAAGAAAAAGGTACTTTAAGCATTTCTGCATTTATTTAAAAAGGGCTGATTGTAATTTACTTCCTGAAAAGAAGCCTCTAGAAAACCTTCAGATAATGATATTTTATAAGCTCGGTAATGGAAGAAAATGTCATTCCTTTAAGGTTTTCTATTATTCCCTTTCAGTTACTCTCCACAAGGTTCACTGCAGATGTAGTGAATGAATAATGGAACGACAGGCTGCAGGACACTCACTGAGACAGTGATGACAGGGAAGAGCCTCGTCCAAGAGTGAGGGGGGCATGCTGGAGCAACACTGACTCTGATGCTTACTAGTATGTGAACTTTTTTTTTTCTTGAGTTGGAGTCTCACTCTGTCCCCCAGGCTGAAGTGCAGGGGCATGCTCATGGCTATCGCAGCCTCGACCTGCTGGGCTCAGAGGATCCTTGTGCCTCAGCCTTCTAAGTAGCTGCAACTACAGATGTGTGCCACCACACCCAGCTAATATTTTGATTTGCTGTAGAGACGAGGTCATGCCAAGTTGCCTGGGTCAGTCTCGAACCCCTGGGCTCGGGCAGTCCTCTCACCTCTGCCTCCCAAAGTGCTGGGATGACAGGTATGAGCCACTGCACCTGGCTCGTGCACTACTCTTAAAATCAAATGGCATAGCAAGCTGAGGGCCAGGAGCCATCTAAGTTTACTGATTACTGAGGGAGAAGAACAAGAGCGACACTCTGGTGGAGCGAAATATGCATAAGAAGTGGGCACAGACAACCAAGCAAGAATGTCTGGCCAAGCACAAGCTGTGGAAAAAGACACACAGCTAAGAAGAAGGCAGGTGCCTACTTGTTTGCCACATGCTAAAAAGTCTTATTTCTGTGGACTGTTCATTTTTCTTTCTATGTCCAAAAGTGCAGTTAAGATTATTATTAAGCTAACATTTTTTTTCTTTCTCTAAGTGTTTAATTATATGCTTACAAACAGCTAACTCAAAATCACAAAGTAAAATGATACATTTTCTTTAAAAACGGATAGAAAAAAGCATCAATAAGTGGTAAGAAGTCCACTGAGCCAGAAATAGGACTGATATCCAAGCACAGAGCACACCACTCAAATGTAAAACTTTTTTTAAAAAAGAAAAGATTTTTTTAAGCTGACACTGCCACTGTCTCACTCACGCAAACCATACAAGAGACTCCACGTGTCCTCCACCAGTGTGGCCCGACACCTCCCAGGAGGTGGCCAAGGGTGGTTACTGTCACCCCAGATGTTACCATATCTAAACAGCATACCTACTCACAGCATTCCATTCAAAGAGGGCCTCAAAAAGCATGAAACCCAGTAACGATGGACAAGGACAGGCGACACCGCACAGCTTGAGTAGTGACAGAAGTTACAGAAGTAGCGTCGACTATAATTCCATCCAGACCACCGCATGAGTTGGTGGTAATCTGGCTTTTCCATTCACTTTAGAAGCATGCTGGTCCCCCACAGACATCCACTTAGCTGTGGCAGACGTTCAAGACTGGTGCTGACTCAGTCACGGGTCAGAGGCCTGCAGGCCACCGCCACTGCTTCCGCTGTCTGGGTGGCCCTGGACGTCCAGTACCTGCTCCTCTGAAGAACCAGGCAGAGGATGCCCCCAGGCAGCACCCCCACCACTTTGCTCCCTTGATCCAAGCCCTCCCTCATTCTTGTGCATAGAATGTTAAATGCATAGTTTCTACACTGAGCCCTGTTAACTTATAGCTCCTCGTGCTAATATTCCACCTTGAGTTGGCCCTGGAAGTACTAATGGCACCCCCTCCCAGTTGTAAGCAGACTTCCTGAGTCTCAACGCTGACTCCACTACCTGCCAGCATGTGACCTTAGTGACAGTTCCTTACTGCACCAGCCTGTGTTTCCTGATCATCGATGCAAGCACTGATGGCAGTCATTTCAGAGCTGTCATGAGGAATGAATGAATTCTGTATCTGGCCCTTAGAATAGTGGCCAGCAGCCAGTAGCTGCCATATAACTGTTAAAGGCATCATTATGGTGGTTACTTCTGTCCTGGTGTGTTCCTTCAGGTGACTGATTTTTAAAACAAAAAAAAATACACTCAACAAAGATCAAGTTTGACTACTGGGGGTGACCCCTGGTAAGGGCTGGAGACTCATGCTGAGGCTCGGCCTGTGGCTGGTAGCATTTGGGGTAAACAGACGCATTTGGGACAACCGGAGGCGAGGCCCCTGACAAGTGACTCCTGAGACTCCTCAGAGCTGGACTCCACCCTTGGCCCAGGTCCCTAGCAAGAGCCTCCTCACAGAGCTGCTTCCACATCTGGCCCATGAACGTCCTGCCAAGGCTCTAACCACAGCCACCTCACTCACCCTGTCCCGAGGCCAGGAGATGCTCTAGACAAGACACACGGCATCTGTGGCAGCAGGTTCCAACCCACCAAGAGTACCAGTCAACAGCACCTGCTTTTGCTGATAGGACACAAAACACAAGCACTGCAACACACCTCGCACTCCTCTCCACCTCAGTGTGTATGATAAATTCTACAGCAACCTGAAATACACTGGGAAAGAAAGAACGGGGATTTTCTAGTAAGAAACAACAATAAAACCCTGTGTTTCGATTTACATCTAGTTAGAGTGTAACATGCCCTGGTCTTCGGACAGAATGCACACAGGAGGCTAAAGGCAGATATGAACTGCAGGCTCAGAGCCAAAAACACACCAGCAAGGGATGGCCAGAGATGTGCATCTTATCTGCAAAGGCCAGCGGGAGGGACACAGATGGGTAGTTTGGTGCCATCACCACCGACCAGTGCAAGCGAGTAGGCAACACACAGACCAGCCTGGGGCTAGCAGCCACCGCGAGCCAAGGGAACAGGTCAATGCTGGAAAAGCAGCCTGCGAGGAGTGCCTGGTGGTCCCAGGTCCCGGGACCAGAGGCATACACCTGTCCCCTAATCCTCCCTACTGCCTCCAACACAGGCACCATAATCTCTACCAGAGCACAAAGAAACAGGCAGAGGTGAGAGAATCTGCTAGTGGTCACATGGCGGAGAGCTGGCCGAACCATGCAGCTGCGAAAACCTGTAGCAGGTACTGCAGGGTCCACAGTCTCAGCTGCTCCCTACCCTACCTTATCAGTGTTTGAGAAGTCAAGCAAGAAACATGCCAACTGGCCCCATCAGTGAGTGCCCCATGGACCCTGTAGCAGGTACTGCAGGGTCCACAGTCTCAGCTGCTCCCTACCCTACCTTACCAGTGTTTGAGAAGTCAAGCAAGAAACATGCCAACTGGCCCCATCAGTGAGTGCCCCATGGACCCTAAAAAGTCACGTTTTTACCATATGTAGCTTTACGGAATTTCCTCACTTTTCACACAAAGACTCCATGATAAAAAGAACATACACATTATAAAGTAGAAAAGACAGAAAAACAGGTTATTGGACCTTAACACTAAAACATTTTAAACACTTGAAGAAAATGTATTATGCAGCAGATCATACAACATCATAAATAAAGAGATAAAAATAAAAGGAAACTCTATTTCAAGAACACTTAAGAAAACTTCACCTGTTGAAAACACCATGATTTTGACCAAGACACTATCATCACTGGCATCCAAGGTAACCACAGCTTTGTTGGTCTCAATTTCACACAAGACATCACCGGCACTCATGGCTTCACCTGTAAAGCAAGACTGGGTTGGTTCTGTTTATTAGACAATGAACATGAATATGTGCATACACATGGCGTATAAACATGAGTAAATACCGGAATCTTCTGCAGCTATTTCTGGGCTGTGGAAATGCAAGTAATTCTCATTGTGTGTGTCTGTATGCTCTGCTATATTTTCCAAAAGCTCCATATAGACATAAATTTTACTTGTTATATTAAAAAAGCTATGACCAAGGTCACCGAGCAAATGTTAAAAATGAAATCACGCTTTAGAGACAACTGCATATTCACCTCTGAACAAATCAATTCCAGACCCACATCACCCTCTCACACTCTCTGGCCATTCTTCCATGAAGAGAAGTTTTACAGTTAACAGCATTTCTGGGCCAACACCTCACATCAAGTTCAGAACCCTGCTGGCACCACACAGCAGGAAAGGACAAGGCTTCATATAAAGCACAAGAAGGGAAGATCAAAGATACAGCTGAGGTCAGACAAGGATGGGCTCTGTGCAACAGAAAAGATCTGGAAGCTCACAAATGCCGAGCAGGGCTCGCAGTGTCTGCAGAAGAGCTGCGTCCTGGCTCTCGAGGCCACATGGGGAAAAGGAGAAGGTGGTTCCTCTGGGGAGTCCCAGGAATGGCGAATCACCTGCTGGACAGAGGGGACTCGGGGCAGATTCACACTTGACGCCCCGGCTAAGTCGGCCATGTGCTCATCACCAGCTGATAAAATGGGCAAGCAAGCTGGCTGAGGCTGTGGCTTTCATCAGAGACTGGGGTCTCAGACAAAAGCAATAGCTCACTACCAGGGCAGAGCCACACCCCCCCACCACAGCATCTGCCCACACCCCCAACATCAACAGCAGAGTACTAAGGAGGGGTAACAGGTAGGTGGGAAGACACTGAAACAAAAGCCTGCCACTCAAAAGTGACTTCCCAAAGTGCTGAAAACATGAAGAAATCCAACACTAAGAAGCAAGCCACTACATCTTTAACTGGAACAAAAATGCACCTCAGAAGCAATTTATTTAGTGCAACCTGTCAACAACTGTAAAGTATCCTGAGGATGTTCAAAAATATAAATGAAAGTAAAAGAACCATCACAAGAACAAGGAATAAGAAAACGAGGATGTACAGATATGTAACAAAATACCACTGGTCAAAAGTGTAAAGCTAATCAGAAATCTTAAAAATGAAAAATTAAGTCACTGTATAAAAAGAACTCATCAGTGGAACGTCTTCTAGACAGGACACAGTGAGAAAGTGAATGAGTTATGAGGCCGCATAAGCAAACGCCCAACTCCACACGCCAGAGAGGTGCAAGAGAAGGCAAGAGCGGCAGGTGACCTTGGCAGGAGGCCTTGGCAGGCGTGAGGTGGGTCAAGGAGCACGAGGGAAGGGGCTAGTGGGCCTGGCACAGAGCAGCGTCCCAAAATGCAGACCTGCCTCCCACCAGAAGAGAGCTCCCAGAGCTCTGCAGCCCCGGGGAATGTTCTAGGCTCTGAGGGAGGTGGTGGCAACATGGACAGACATGCGTCTGGAATTGGGCTGGGCTTATACCTCATGCAAGTTACACCTGATAAAAAATGAAGCAGGAAAAATTTTCAGACTGCACAAACACGAATCTGTATCAGATACACTGCAGAGAAAATGCACAGTATTGGCAACAGAAGAACAACCTTAAGAGCTCTGAGGAAAAGAACAGAAACCTCAAGGGAACGACAACAGAGCACACTTCCCAGCAGCTGCAACAAAACTCAGGAAACAGGGGAGCTACAGCTTCAATGATCTGGGGAAGTCACTGTCTAGAACTTTATATGCAGCTAGGCCATCATTCCAGAGGGAGGAGGAGTGTTCTTTGGACATACAAAAGCTAAGAAGATGTGACACGACTGAAGACACAAGCTTCAAAAAGCTCTCACGGCTGGGCATGGTGGCTTAGCCTGCAATCCCAGCAGGCTTGGGAGGCCAAGGCGAGAGGACAGCCTGAGCCTATGGGTTCGAGACCAGCCCGGACAACATGGTGAGACTTCATCTCTACAATAAATAAAAAATTAGCTGGGCATGGTAACACATGCCTAGTTCCAGCTACCTGGAATGCTGAGTTGGAAGGATCTCTGGAGCCCAGCAGATTGACTCAGGTAACCATGAGTGTGCCACTGCACTCCAGCCTGGGTAATGGAGTGAGTCTCCAACTCAAAAAAAAAAAAGGTATAAAATTTACATTTTTTGTCAATGTCCAAAATTCCATCATAAGCCAAATATCATTACAATAAAATAATTGGTTCCAACAGTATACTACTCAGTATGAAGTGATTCCTTTCTCACCATTTCATTAAAAACTAAAGTCAAGTTGCTGGCAGGTGACCCACCGGCAAAGGAATAAAAACCATGTCTGGCATAAAATGAAACATTATAAGACATGACAAGAACCAGGAGAATGTACCATACAATCAAGAGTGAGAAATGAATCTCTAAAAAATAACCACATAGATATTCTAGAGTTGAAAACATGGTATCTTAAATTAAGAATTTAATGGATGACATATAATGAGGTATTTGCAGCTGTGACAGAAAAAGAGAGAGCGAGAGAAAGAATAAAAAAATTAGCAAGGCATAGTGGCAGCGGCTGTAGTCCCAGCTACTCAGGAGGCTGAGGTGCGATGGTCCCTTGAGTTCAGGAGTTCAAGTCTGTAGTGAGCTATGACGCGTCACTGTGCTCTAGCCTGGTTGACAGAGACAGACTCTGTCTCAAAAACAGTAAACAAATTAATGTAATTCATCATAATAACACAGTAAAAGTAAAATGACATGAACATCTCAACAGATGCAGAAAAACCATCTGATATTCAGTATCTGTTCAAAAATTAAGGAAAACTTAGCAAATTAGGACTAGAACATTAATGAGGTAAAACGTTACCTACTAAAAAAAAACTGGACCCAGGTGCAGCAGCTCACACCTATAGTTCCAGTGTTTTGGAAGACCAAGGTAGGAGGATCAATTGAACCTCAAGAAGTTCAAGACCAGTCTGGGCAACATAGCAAGACCCTATCTCTACAAAAAAAAAAAAAGAATAAAAAAATTAACCAAAGCCAGGCTTGGTGGCTCAGCCTGTAATCCCACGCCTCTGGGAGGCTGAGGTGAGTGGATTGCCTGAGCCCGCAGGTTCGAGACCCACCTGGGTAACTTGGCGAGACCTCATCACTACAATAAATCAAAAATTAGCCGGGCGTGGTAGCGCGCGCCTGTAGTTCCAGCTACTTGGAAGGCTGAGGCGGAAGGATCGCTGGAGCCCAGGAGGTCGAGGCTGTGGTGGCCGGGAGCGGCCACTGTACTCCAGTCTGGGCGACAGTGAGACTCCATCTCAAAAAAACAAAAAACAAACAAACAAAAAAAAGTTAGCCAGGCTTGTGGCTCACACCTGTAGTCCCAGCTACTTAGGAGGCTGAGGCAGGACTGCTTGATTCCAGGAGTTCAAGGTTGCAGGGAACCATAAGCATGCTCCTGAACTCCAACCTGGGTGACAGAGCGAGATTCTGCCTCTTAAAAATAAATATATAGGGTCCCCTCCCACTGTGGGAGCTTTTCTGTCCTCTTAATAAATTCTGCTTTAAGAAAAAAAATGTGTGTGTGTGTATGTGTGTATATACACACATATATACATATACATACAGAGAGAGAGGGAGAGAAAGAGAGCGCGCGCACACGTGCGAGTGCACACATACAAGCACATATCTTATCACTAGCTTAGGATCAAAGTCAAAATAACCACTGTCACATCTATTCAACATTGTACTGGAGGTCCTAGCCACAGCACTAAGGCAAGAAAAAGCAACTAACAGGATAAGGACTGGAAAGAAGAAACAAAAGCTGTCCCTCTTCAAAGACGACATGTAAGTAGACTGGCTCTACAGATAAATTACTAGGACATGTAAGAATGTGGCAGACAGGTTGTTATAAAAATGTATAAAGTTAACCATATTTCTATACACAATTTGGAAGCAAGACTTGAAGACTTTTTAATAATGCTATAAAGTTATGACACATCTAGGAATAAACCTCACAATAAAAAACACTCAAACAGATTTGTGTTATGTTGGCATTTATGCAGTCAACAGAGTATGGAAGAAACAAAACAAACCCTCCTGCAGCTCAGGAGGTTGAGGCAGGAGTCTAAGAAACAAAGGCAGAGACTGGCCGAAGCATTCACAGACCTGTTCTACCAGATGCTAAGGTGTGCCACAAAGCTGTGGTCACTGAGGACCCACTCACAGGTGAACAGCACAGTCCAGAAGCACGGGACCCATGCTCACACCCACAGTCACTTGACACCGACAGGAGAACAGCAAATCTGCACCAAAGACAGGCTCGTGACAACTGCGACTGAGCAACGGCTCTCTGCACGGGGAGAAAGGGAGCCTGTGCCCCCACTTCCACTACAGAAAGATCAATACTAAGTGGAGCAAGTACAAAAAGCACCAGTCACAAAGCATGTTATTGATAGACTACCACATCAAATAACTTCCATTCAAGGCACAATTTATTATTATTTTTTTTAGAGACAGCATCTGGCTGGGGTGCAAGTGATGTGATCACTGCAGCCTCGACCTCCTGGGCTAGGTGATCCTCCTGCCTCAGCCTCCCCAGTAGCTGGGACCACAGGCACACACCACCATGCCCAGCTAATGTTTTCATTTTTTTGTAGAGACTGGGTCTCATTAGGTGTCCCAGGCTGGTCTCAAAGTCCTGGCCTCAACCTATTCTTCTGCCTCTCCCCTTGGCCTCCCAAAATGCTAGGATTACAAGCGTGAGCCACCATGCCACAAGTGGAAGACACAACCCATATGAAGAACAAAGAAGTCAGAAAGAAATATATAAAAACTCCTACAAAAGAATGAGAAAAAGACAGGCAACTGAACAGAAAATGAGCAAAACACCCAGCCGGGCACTTCACCAGGGAGAAAACGCAAGACACTCCAAGTCATTAGTAACCAGGAACGCAAACTGAAGCCACAACGAGATGCCACTGCACATCCACAAGACTGAGAACAATGGAAAATACCGTAACAGCGAATG
>CAUYQG010091991.1:0-14644 GCA_963574415.1 Tarsius wallacei
GCCTGTAGTTCCAGCTACTCGGAAGGCTGAGGCGGAAGGATCGCCGGAGCCCAGCAGGTCGAGGCTGCAGTGGCCGGGAGCGGCCACTGTACTCCAGTCTGGGCGACAGAGTGAGACTCCAACTCAAAAAAAATAAAATAAAATAAATAAATAAATAAATAAGGTATTCTCAACAGTCTAAGACTAGTGAGGGATATTGTGAAAGAAAAAAAAGTATTAGCAAAATAAAATAAGGATAAGTAAAAGTTCTTTCCAGAACCTTGACAAACTTTAAGTAGATGCTGATAGGAGCAGACGCAGATTGTTATAAATACATGTTGTTTTTAAGAGGTCACACAACAGTTGCAAGAAATTTAATTCTGTTTTGTAAATTGAGGCTAGAGCCTATTCCCATGATGTGGTGGGAGCTTCAGAAGAGAGAGAACAATGTTTGAGTGATCCCAGGATATGAATTCTTGCTCTAGGTAAAAATAGAAAGTTCTTTAACCTCCTTGTGGCTGTTTTCTGATCTAAAGGATGAATATTAATCGTTCTCACCTTCTAAATTGTTACAAGTATTAATTGAAAGTATTTAAAAATACTTAGACTAATGGCTGGCAAATAGTAATTTCCTGGTGTGCATTAGTTTTTCTTTGTATTATGTGGACCAGAGCTGAAAATACTTCAACTCATTTTGAAACTTTATTTTCTTTCTTATAAGTAATCTCATCCTGCTCTGGAATATATAGGAATTGCACTAATGGGGGGAAAATAAACTAACCTGGACAATTAAATATAATATCCAATATAAAAGTCTCCTTCAAGTTTTTCTAATTGCCATGGTTCTAAAATCTTGCTGCATTTTTTAATCATATAAAGAGTTCTCACAAATAGGAATGCTGAGATCCCACCTTCAAAGGTTCTAAGTTAAATGGCCTTGGCCTTAAGGAGCTTCCTTAAGCTTCCCAGGTGACTTCAATGTGTAACCAAGATTGAAAACCACTGATCCAACAGGTAAATCATCTGTCATTTTGAAGTTCAAATCCCCATGAACACTGGTTCACTCCTTCTGACCAGGTTTTCGCCTTCTTCCCTTCTTTTCTCATCATGTTGACATGAGAGAAATCATGAGTCTTCATAGTGATAGGTCTTTGACATGAGACTTCACTAGTCTCCCCTATCATGAGTTTCGTCTACTTTTATCTTGGGAAGCCTGCACTGATGCCTACTAACATGTAGATTCAGTATGAACCCTGGCTACCTTTGTGCTGCTATCCACCCATGTAGCACTTAATCTCACCTGATCTTTATAGACACTTTGCCAGACCTTCTGTTGAGACCCACATTCTCACACATGTGTCACTGATTGTCAGGTCTAGGGCTTTGCAGCCTCTTCATCCTGACACTTAAGCTCTCTGTTGATCACTGGTCCTCTTGACACCACCCTACACCCCCAACTCTACCCTCAGAGCCAGGCATGTGGGAACTCCCAGGTTTCTTGCAAACTCTGAGCAGTCCTTGATGATTCGGGGTCCTCTTATAGATGTCTCTATCTAGACATCCTTTTCCCTCTTCTTTTGTTCTTCTAGTGCTCCTGGGCCACAGTGGGAGCAAAAGAGAGAATAGTCTGTGACTTCAACCAGATTTCCATTATTTTGTGGCTGAAATCTAGGAGCAGAGATTCTAGTTACATACAAGGGACCCAGAATGCACCCAACCCTGGTGTCTCCTCCAATGTGTCTCTTTATTCCTTACTCCTTTTCTTATTTCTATTATGCTCTTTTCCTACTCATCTTGTTCCTTTTATCTTGGTATAGGTCACATTCCCTGCCATTTCTATACTACAGCTTAAGGAAAACTGATCCAAGTCTTTTATGATTGGTTCTGGACATAGGAAAGGAAAAGTTCTGGAACTGTGAAGAATCTTTTTACTCTAGTGAATCCTGGCATATTTTTCACCACAAATTCAAAACACTTCATTTTTAGTCTGAACTTGAATAGTAAACTAATTCTCTTTGTGTTCCAGCCATAACATTTCTGCCTAGATCCTTCCTGAGGCAATGGATATATCTGGCTGAATCAGGGGACAGCCTTACAAAAGAAAATATAAATAAGAAAATGCATTACTATATTTCAAACTATATTTTTCCATAATATGTAATCAAAAATAATTCTAGCATGAGTATTCCACTTGTCTAGAAGCACTTAACTTCTAACTCAGTAGATAGAAATACACCCCTCTCAATTCTATGCTTTTGTACTACCAATTCTTTTCTTCTCTCTCAATCCAAATCTACAAGTGGTTGATTCTACTTTCTTGATGCTTTGTGTATACATAAGTCATGACACGCCAATATATTCTAAGCCTTTAAGTGTAGGAATCCTATCTTAACTATCTGTTTTAGTCAGCTTGGGCTTCTATAACAAATACCATAAACCAAGTGGCTTCAATAATAAAAATTAATATTCTTGCAGTTCTGGAGGCTAGAAGGTCATAATCAAGGTCCAGTCGATTTGGTTTCTGGTGAGTGCTGTCTCTTTCTGTTGTAGACAGCTGCCTTCTCACTGTGTCCTAACATGACCTCTTCTCTGTGATGATGATAATGATGATGATGATAGGAAGAGAGAGATACAAGCTCTCCAGTGTCTTTCTTATAAAAGAACCATAAGGCCCACATTCTTGACATCACAAAGATTTCACCTCTAGGCTTCACCATATGAATTCTGGAAGACATAAACATTCTGTCCATAACACTTCACCCTTAGTCCTCAAAAATGTATGTCCTTCTTACAAGCAAAATACATTCATTCCATCTCAACAGCCTCAAAAGTATTAATTTATTCTAGTATTAAGTCTAAAGTTCAAGAGGTATCATACTTCCAGGCTTTAAACTTTACTATAAGACTACAATAATCAAAACAACCTGGTATTGATACAAAAATAGGCATATGGACCAATGGAACAAGATAGAGATTCCAGAAGCAAAACCTCAGTTTCTTAACCAATTCATCTTTGACAAAGCCTCCACCAACAACCACTGGGGAAGAAGAACCTATTCAGTGAATGGTGCTAGGAAAATTGGCTGACCACGTGCAGAAGATTGAAACAGGACCCCTACCTATCACCGTACACAAAAATCAACTGTAAATGGATCAAAGATTAAATGTAAAACCTCAAACCATAAGAACCTTAGAAAATGCAGGAGACACCCTTATGGAAATTGGAACTGGCAACCAATTCCTGTTCAAAACCCCAAATGTCCTTGTCGTAAAAGATAAATAGACAAGTGGGACCTGATCAAACTGAAAAGCTTCTGCAAAGCAAAAGAAAACATCAATAGAAAGACAGACCACAGAATGGGAAAAAATATTTGCCAACTGTATATCTGACAAAAGCCATCCAGGATCTATAAGGAACTCAAATGTGCAGAAAGAAAAAAAAAAACCAACAGCCCTATTAGAAAGTGGGCAAAAGACATGAATAGACACTGCTCAAAAGAAGATATAAGGGCAGCCAACAGATACAAGAAAAAGTGCTCAGCCCTACTAATCCTCAGATAAATTCAAATCAAAACC
The DNA here is from genome assembly GCA_963574415.1 of Tarsius wallacei. NCBI lineage: Eukaryota > Metazoa > Chordata > Mammalia > Primates > Tarsiidae > Tarsius > Tarsius wallacei. The sequence goes on from CAUYQG010091991.1 coordinate 3,556, forward strand.
TCATTGAGATACCACCTAACCCCAGTCAGAATGGCCGTCATTCATAAAACAAACAACAACAGATGCTGGTGAGGATGCAGAGAAAAAGAAATGCTTCTACACTGCTGGTGGAAGTGCAAACTCTAAGGAAAACAGTGTGGTGACTTCTAAAAACTAGACATTGATCTATATGACCCAGCAGTCCCCCTGGGGATCTACGGAGGAACTCAAATCATTCTATAAAAAAAGATACTTGCACATGCATGTTTATTGCAACTCTATTCACAATAGCAAAAACATGGAACTAACTATACAGTCCATTGAAGTTGGACTGGATAAAAAAATGTGGTACATATACACGATGGAATATTACACAGCCATAAAGAAGGATAAACATTTGGACTTTGAAGCAACTTGGATGGATTTAGAGTCTATCATACTCAGTGATCTATCACAGAAACAAAGAACAGAGTACCACATGTTCTCACTCATAGGTGGACCCTGAACATGTACCACAATACTATAAGAAAGGGATTGGCAGTAGCAGGATACTGCCAGGGTCAGAAGAGGGACACAACGCCAATAAGGTTACCTGACCTCAAACCAGCCAATGAGGGGGCCAAAAAGAGGCCTAAACTTTACCTGTATGATGACAACTTGTATACCTAATCCTGAATTGTATCCCACATGTCTAAAATAAATAAAATAATATAAAATAAAGTCTAAATTTCAAAATATAATCTAAGTATCATCTTAATTAGGTATGTTTAGGACTTGAGATAAGATTTATCCTGAAGCAAAATTTATTTCCAGCTGTAAAATCAGGCAAGCTACATTTTTCCAAAATACAATGGTAGAACAGACATACTATAAATATTCCCATTTCTAGAGAAAGATATAGGAAAGAAGCAATGAGTGATAGATCCCACACAAGACAAATTTTATTAGATGTAAAGACTCAAGGTTCAGCCATTTTTTGTCTGTGTTTTGTTTTTGTTTTGTTTTGTTTTGTTTTGTTTTTTTGACAGGGACTGCCTTGTGGAATCTTCCTAATTATAGTAATATAATCAATTTTCTATTCTTAGTTCTTGGAAATCTCCCCTTCCAACACCACCACCAATGTAGCAGATGCTTTTGATGAGGTGGTAAGTATTTTGTTTAGTAATGTATATTGGATATATTTTTGGCAGAACCAGGTGCACACAGATCTAAACAATTTCCCCTTGCATTTAACTGTCCTATTTGGAAATCCTTTATTATTATTAGAAGAAATGTCTTATTTGTCCCAAGAGTCTGTGATCTTTTTTGGTCATTCTAAAAAGAGCATGCCAGACTAATCTCCTTTACAGTCTACTTTGAAATAAAGTCCAGGTGTAATGCTATCTGAACTGGATTCACTTTTAAAAATTATAGATTCAGTAGGTACTTGTGGAAGTTTGCTACATGAGTGTATTGCATAATGCTGGAGTTTGGACTTCTAGTGAACCCATCACCCAAATAGTGAACATAGTGCCCAATCAGTAGTTTTTCGACCCTTACCTCCCTCCATCACTTTCCACTTTTGCAGTTCCCAGTGGCTATTGTTTTCATCCTTATGTTTGTGTGAACTCATTGCTTAGCTTCCACTTATAAGTGAGAATATGCCATATTTGATTTTCTATTTCTGCATTAATTTACTTAGGATAATGACCTCTAATTGCATCCATGTTGCTGCAAAGGACATTATTTCATTATTTTTTATGAGCATTTAGTATCATATGGTATATATGTAACACATTTTCTTTATCCAATCCACTCCTGTTGGATACACAGGTTGATTCTATGACTTTGCTATCGTGAATAGTGTTGTGTTAAACATGCAAGTGCAGACATCTTTTTGATAAAATGGTTTCCTTTTCTTTGGATTAGATATAAAGTGATGGGGTTGAAAAGTCCAATGGTAGTTCTATTTTTAATTATTTCATAAATCTCTATGCCTTTTTTTGGTAGAGATTAAACTAATTTACATTCCCACCAACAGTATAAGTATTCCCTTTTCTCTGCATCCTTGTTAACATGTTATTTTTTTTTACTTTTTAAATAATAGCCAAAAGAATAATCCTCTTTATTTCAGTGTTTTGTCCCAGGCCCACTAGGATAGCATTACACCCATGGCTGTGCTGGGTAATGTTCCCACCCTTTGAAACCTAGGTGGAAACAGCCTTGTTATCTGGATCTCTGTACTCTGGGAAGCCTGTGGTGGAAGTGGCAGCCTTAATAATCTCTGAATTTCCTTTGAGGAAATTCTTCCCTTGTCTTGAAGCATTGTACATGCTCACATGCAAATAGCTCTATGGTCTGCACCTGTTGAACCCAAGGCCAGCAGCCATTTTTCATTTCAACACATATTCTCTGTCTGCTACAGTTCAGACTGGCAGTGTTTTGCTGGTATGATTCCATCTTTATTCCCGGTTTCTGTTAAAATGGTTGATTAAGTCTATGAGTCTGATTTCTTGTTCAAATGTTGATTAACCAGATCCTTGGTGTTCTCTTAATAATAAATGTACTCATTTCTCATACTACTGGCAACATTAACAGGCTGAGAATTTGCCAAATCTTCAAGTTCTGTTTCTTTTTTCTTATTTTTTCCTTTGTTAACGCATCTTTTTCCTTTTACATTTTTCTATAAGTGATCAAGAGGAATCAAGCCACTCCTTCAATCATTTGTTGATAAATCTCCTTCAGTTAGATATCCAATTTCATCACTCACATATTCAAACTTTCACAAAACACCAGAACACGATTCAGCCAAGCACTTTTTTAAAAAGGATCAGTTTTCCTCCAATTTCCCATAATACATGTCTCATTTCTCTTTGAGACCTTACTTTAATCATCCTTAATGTTCATTTTTCTAGCATGCTCCTCAATAACCTTCCGGATAACTGACATCAACAAGATGGCAGAATAGGACTTTCCAACACACCTCCTCCTACAGAAACATCAATTCAAACAACTATCCACACACAAATATACCTTCACAAGACCTAAGAAAACCAGGTGAGGAATTACAGTAGCTGGGAGTTGCAGATAAACAAAATTTTGCATTGAAGAGGTGGGAAGGACAATTTAATGTTACCCATGTTTCCCCTTCTTCAACCCCAGAAAATACAGAGTAGAGAGAGAAGCCTTCTACTTGGAGGAAGAAGTAGGAAATTAAAATTAGACCAAAGTCTCAGACCTCAGGTCTTTAGGCTCATTCCAGGCCAAGGCTGGCCCCAGCAGCCCCAGCCTCTGGGCCATTCCCACTATAAGGTTGACCTCCCAGAGCCTCAGGCTTCAAGTCTGCCTTTTCATCAAGCCAGCTTCTGAAGTTCTTACCATCTGGCCGACAATTGCAGACCCAGTCTTCAAATCTGTTCTATGAATACAGGTTCTAGGCCAACCCTGAACCAGACCAACCAACCCCAGAAGCTCCAAGTTTCAGTACTGAAGAGACCAGAGCACAGCCTCAGGCTTTTGCCTACCCCAGTACTACCTTGGAAGCACTGCCCTCAGGCAACAGGCTAGTACCCATCAACATGGGCTTCAGACTTGCTCTAGCAGACTCAGGGTTCAGGCCCAACTCAGTAGACCTCAATGTCAGGCTGACCCCTGATGGACCAAGACTCTAGGTCTACCTCTGCAGAATCAGGACCTAGGCCCACCCATGTAGACTCAAGAGCCATGCCTGTCCCAGTGCCTGACCAGCCCCCACAAACTCTGTTTCCAAACCTATCCCGGTGACCCCAAATGCCTGCCACATCCCAGCAACTTTCAGCCTCTGTGCACTAAGGCTTTAGGTCAGCTTCCATGGATATAGAATCCAAGCCCACCCCATGAATCTAATTAGCAGGGCCAACCCAGTGCACTCAGGTACCAGGACCCATCCCGTGGACTCAGGCACCAGGCCAATCTATCTTCTGACCCAGGCACCAAGACTGCCTGTTTAAGGACTCTAGCAACAGGGCCATCTATGGACCATGACAGACAGGCTGTCTTAAATCTCTGGATGGGAAGACTGGTGAAGCTCTTTCACAGACAAACTCAATCTACAAAGACTGAAATAAATCTCTACCTCTTCAAATGTACAGAGATAAACATAAGGCAACATGAAAAACCAAGGAGACGTGACACTACCAAAATAACACAATAATATCACAGTAATTACTCCCTAAAAATGAAGATACACAAAGAGCTCAACAAAGATTTTAAAATAATGATTTCAAGGAATCTCAGCAAACTTCAGTAAAATGCAGATAAACGATGTAATAAAATGAATAAAACAATAAATGACCAAAATTAGAAATTTAACAAAGATATTTAAATTATATTTAAAAATCAAACAAAAAATCTGGAGCTGGAAAACACTATGAAACAAATAAAAAATCTCAATAGGAGAACTGATCAAGCAGAAATATCTGTGAACATGAAGACAGGATATTTGAAAATACACAGAGGAAAAAAAGAATAACAAGAAATAAATAAAGCATATAATATTAGTAGGAGAGCATCAACAAAACAAATATTCAAGTTTTAGAAGATTGTGAAAAAACAGAGAGACAAAGAGGTAGAAAACTTATTTTAAAAAACTAATAGCAGAAAGCTTTCCAAATCTGGGGGAAAAATAGGAATATGCAGGTAAAAAGCACAGAATGGTCAAACATCTCCCAATCAGATTCAATGAAATCAAGACTACACCAAGACATATTATAATTAAACTGTCAAAATTCAAAGGTATTAAGATGACCAACTAGAGGCAGCTACAGTGTGTTTCTTCTGTGGGGTAAACCAAGCTAGAAGGAGTTTCCTTGGCACTCAGGAATGAGACTGACAGCACGTTCAATGACTCATCAAAGAAGTGATAACAGTCACATAGTACAAAGATGAGAAAAATCAGTTGACCTGGGTTAGAACTGGCCAGATTCTCGCCTGGTCACAGCACAGACCACAAGCCTCCTCTAAACTCAGTGGGGAAGGTGAATGAGGGAAATTCCGGAATTCTATGTTACTAACACGGACCAGGAGGGCCCCCTGAGCATTGCAGGACTCCAGTCCCTAACTGGGAAGCTGCCTTACCCACAGTTGTTCTATAAAAAAAACCCACATGGAATAGTGCAGAAAAAATAAAATAAAATAAAAAACTCTGAGCAGCTCCATTTGCCATATTTTAGGAACCCAGCCCTTGTTCATGTCCCCTTTCTAGCTGGCCTGGAAGGGAACAGGCCCCAAGAGAAAACTCCACAGTGACAGATAGTTCTCGACTAAGGCAGGCTGCTGTGAGAATACCTATGGCCTTGAGTCCAGCTGTACTTTGACATTTGAATGCAGATTGACTGAGACTAAGGCAGGGCATCCAGGTGGGACTTGTTGCCATAGCAACTTCTAACTCCCAAAGTAAACTTTTGTGCAGCTTTGGTACAACAGCATTACCCCAGTGGCTAGAAACTCCCTCCCAATTCCCACATGGGTAGCCAAGAGTGCACACACACAGAGGGCTTGAGTTCTTTTCCCCCACACCCCTCTGGAAGGCTCGAAACAGACAAAGAACTTGGGTAATTCTCACAGCCCTGCCCATGACCTAGGCTGGCTAGACATTTCCCTTGGAACAACACAGGTCAAGAAGAAAGCCCACAGCTATCATCATAGCTGGCTTTCTCCCACAAATGCCACCTCCTGGTTGGAGGTCAACAGCACAATCCTTTACATTTGATATGATATATCAGCTTTGGGGAAGACCTGATCCCAGCCCCTAACTAATGCCACTATCCAAGCAACCCCAGTCATTCAGGATGTGTTGGGCCTGTGTAGGTATCCAGCACAGGATTCCCACAGTGAGCAACTGAGAAACTCACCGCACCAAGGCTATTTATAATCAAGGGAACACTAGAATATCTACTTAGCCCCCTGACAGCCTCAAGTAAGAAGAAATAACCTACCAAAATGAGAAGAAACCCAAAAAATAATTTTGACAATATGAAAAACAATATGAACAATATTTTTAAATGTCCCCAAAAGATCACATTCACTCATTGACTCATTAGCAATCGACCCTTACCAAAATGAAATCTTTGAAATTCCAGAGGTAGAATTTAAAAGATTGATTATAAAATTGCACAGTGAGATTCAGGAGAAAGTTGAAAACCAACATAAAGATGTTTAAAAACAACTATTCAATGAAAAATTCTCCAAAGAGATAGAAAACACACACACACAGAAATTCTGGAAATTAAAATAATCATTTAGGGAAGTACAAAATGATGCAGTGGAAAGTCTTAGCAGTAGACTAGAATACAATAAAATGGAACCAAGTCTCCAATAAATGTGGGATTATGTAAAATGTCCAAATTTAAGAATCATAGATGTTCTTGAGGAAGAAGAGAAAACAACAGATTCAGAAAACCTATTTGAGGGAATAATGGAGAAAAATTTCCCTGACCTTGTCAGAGATTTAAATATCCAGACACAAGAGCCCAAAGAAACCCCTGAAGATTCATTGCAAAAAGGTAAATCCCAAGGCATATAATTAGGTTATGCAAAGATAATGTGAAAAAAAAATTAAGAACAGTGAGACAAAAGTATCAAATAACTTACAAAGGTTAAACTTTTCAACTAAACAGCAGACTTTTCAGAAGAAATCCTATAATCACAAGGGATTGGGGCCCTACATTAAATCTCCTTAAACAGAATAATAGTCAGTCAAAGATCTTGTACTCCACAAAACTAAATTTCATAAATGCAGGAGAAATGAAGTCTTTCTCAAACAAGTAAACACTGAGGACATTTGTCACCACTATACTGGCTCTACATAAGTACTCAAAGGAGTTCTAAATATTAAACAACAGGTTGAAATACATTGGTAAAAAAACACTGAAAATTATAAAGCTCACAGGGCTTATAGAAAACCTACATAGTAGAAAAATAATAATAAAGCAGCCAGATAACAACTAGTATGATGAAGGAATAGTACCTTATTAACCCTAAATGAAAATGGTCTCAATGCTCCACTAAAAAGACAGAGACCGGCAGAATGGATTTTAAAAACACACAACTCAAATATTTCAGTCTTAAAGAGATCCACTCAACACACAAAGACTCCTAAAAACCCAAGGTAAAAGAGTGGGGAAAAAAATTCCAGGCAAATGGAAACCAAAAAACAAGCAGGATTAGCCATTCTCATATCAGATAAAACAGACTTTAACAACAGTTAAAAAAAGACAAAGATCCTTATTATATAATAATAAAGAAATCAATGCAACAAGAAGACATAATTTTAAATATATATGCATCTAACAACTAGGGCCCCAGTTTTGTAAAACAAATTCTACTAGACCTAAATAAAAAGATATACAGCAATACAGGAAGAGTGGGAGCCTTCAACACTTCAAGGCAGAGAGTCAAGATAGAAACATTGGAATTAAATAAGACTCTAGAAGAAATGGAACTAACAGACATCTAGAGAATATTTCACCACAAAACTACAGAATATACATTTTTCTCATTGGCACATGGAACATTCTGCAAGATGACCATATGATAGGCCACAAATCAAGTCTCAATAAATTCAAAAAATCGAAATCATATCAAGTAGCTTCTCAGGCCACAGTGCAATAAAACTAGAAATAAGCTCCAAGAAGAACTCATGAAACTAAACAAAAACATGGAAGCTAAACAATCTCCTCCTGAATGATCCTTGGGAACAACAATAAAAGCAAGATGGAAATTTTAAAATTCCTTGAAACAAATGACAAAAATGAAACAAGTTATCAAAATTTCTGGGACCTAGCCAAAGCTGTACTCAGAGGAAAATTCATAGCATTTCAGGTACACATTAACAAGACTGAAAAATCACATATTGATGTCTGAGCATGACACCTCAAGGAACTAGAAACACATGAACAAACAAAACACAAAGCTAGCAGGAGAAAAGAAATAACAAAGATCAGAGCAGAACTAAATGAAACTGGAATTTAAAAATACAAAAAAATCAATGAAATAAAAAGTTAGTTCTGTAAAAAAATAAACAAAGTTGATAAACTACTAGCTAAAGAAATAAAGAGAGAAGACTCAAATTTGTGCCATCAGAAATGAAAATGGAGACATTACAACTGATACCATTGAAATTCAAAAGATTTTCTGAGACTAGTATGAATAACTCTATGCAAACAAACTAGACAATGTAGAGGAAATGGATATAACCCCACAATCTTGAATCAAAAAGAAATAGGAACCTTGAAAAGAACAATAATGAGTAGTGAAATTGAAATAGTAATTAGAAGTTTCCCAGCAAAAAAGCCCAGACCCTGATGGACTCAAAGCTGTATCCTACCAGACCTTCAAAGAAAAACTGGTACCAATTTTACTGAAGCTATTTCATAATATTGAAGAGGAAGGAATTTTTTCTAACTTATTCTACAAGGCCAATATTACTCTCATACCAAAGCCAAGAAAAGATAAAACAAAAATAACTTTTATCCTGAATTTCACTGAAGCTATTCCATAAGATTGAAGAGAAGGGAATTTTTTCTAACTCATTCTATGAAGCTAATATCATTCTGATACCAAAGCCAGAAAAAGACACAACAACCACAAAAAACTATAGACCAATATCCCTGATGAACACAGACACAAAAATTTTTAACAAAATATTAGCAAATGAAATTCTATAGCATATAAAAGAAAAAAAAGTCCACAAGGAGCAAGTGGGTTTTATCCCAGAGATGCAAGGATAGTTCAACATACACAAGTCAATAAATATGATCCACTGCATAAACAGAGTTAAAAATGAAAGTTATATGATCATTTTAATAGACACAAAAAAGCATTTAATAAAATCCAGAATCACATTATGATAAAAACCCCACTGAAAAATAGACATAAAGAGAATATTTCTCAAAATAATAAAAGTTATGTATGACAAACCTACAGCTAATGTCATCCTGAATGGAGAAAAATTTAATGCATTTCCTTTCAGAACTGGAGCAAAGTAAGTATGCCCACTTTCACCACTCCTATTCGATGTAGTACTGGAAGTCCTAGCCAGAGCAATCAGGCAAGAGAAAGAAATTAATATATCCAAATTGGATAAGAAAAAGTAAAATTATGTCAGTATTTTGAACACATGATCTTATACCTATAGAATCCTAAAGATTCCTTCAAAAGACTCCTGCACTTGGTAAGTGAATTATCTAATAGTTTCAGAATACAAAATCAACACACACAAATCAGCAGCACTGCTATAAACAAGTAGCAGCCAAACTGAGAATCATATCAAGAATTCAATTTTATTTACAATAGTAGCTAAGAAACTAAAAAACATAAAAGTAAATTTAACCAAGGAGGTGAAAGAATTCTACAAGAACTACAAAACACTGATGAAAGAAAGTGCAGAGGACAAATGGAGAGACATCTCATGTTCATGAATTAGACAAATCAACACTGTCAAAACAAACATATTACCCAAGTAATCAAGAGATTCAATGCAATCCCTATCAAACTACCAATATCATTTTTCACAGAATGAGAAAAAAAAACAATTATAAAATTTATATGGAACCAAAAAAGAGTTAGAATAGCCAAAGCCATCCTAAACAAAAAGATCAAAGCTGGAATCATATTACCTGACTTCAAGTAATCAAACCAGCATGGTACTGGAACAAAAGCAGACACACATTAACCATTTGAATAGAACAGAGAATCTGAAAATAAACCCAAATACCTACAACTAATTGATCTTTGACAAAGCAGACAAAAACCTATACTGAAGAAAGGACATCTTATTCTTATAAACATGAGTCATATGATCATTTCAATAGACACAAAAAATCATTTCATAAAATCCAGCATCACATTACAATAAAACCCCTCAGCAAGATAAGCATAAAGGGAACATTTTTCAAAATAATAAAAAGCTATATACAACAAACCTACTGCTAATGTAATCCTGAATGGAGAAAAGTTGAATGCATTCAACTTATATAACTGTGCTGGGAAAACTAGATAGCTACATGCAGAAAAAGAAAACTTGATCCCTATTGCTCACCATATACAAAAATTAACACAAGATGAATTAAAAACTTAAAAGTCAGTCTTGAAACCATAAAAATCCTAGAAGAAAACCTAGGGAAGACTCTTCTAACATTGTTCTAGGCAGAGAATTTATGGCTAAAACCTCAAATCAAATCCAACCAAAACAAAAATAAATAAGTAGGATTTAATTAAATGAAAAGGCTTCTGCACAGAAAAAGAAATAATCAACAAAGCAACCAGGCAACCTACAGAATGGAAAAAGATATTCACAAACTATACATCTGATAAAGAACTAATACCCAGAATCTACAAATAACTCAAACAATTCAGCACATAAAAAGGGCAAATGACATGAACAGACATCTCTCAAAAGAAGATATATAGATGGCCAACAAACATATATAAAAATACTCAGCATAACTCATCAACTTGTTGGGAGCCAGCTGAGGAGGCCCACTTGAGAGTTAGGGAATCAAGGAGGGTTGCAGACCCCGAGACCACTAGGATGTGTTCGGGAGCTGATGGCCCATTCCCTCCTCCTTTTATTTAGCACATTCAACCAAAAGGAACTCTGCTGGTTTAAGCATGAGGCTCTGAAACTACGACAGGCATGGTTAACTTTGGAAACTCATTGCTCCCGTTTCTCACAGACTGCAGTTTTGTCCCTTATACAAGCAGTTCAAACTCAGGTCATATTCGAGAGCCTTAATATAATTGCAAGCTTTTTTGTGTTAGAATCAAATGTTTAAGTTTAGCATAGATATATAGAAAATAAGATTTTAGAGTAGCCATTTTGTTAAGAGATTGTAATCAGTTGTTCCGAGAAGTGGCCCACCATGTACTTTGAACTGGGCCACATTCCTAAGAGCCCAGCCTGTGTTCTGGACTGGGCCACATTCTTTTAAAACCAGTTTTAGCTATAATTAATGTAAGGTTTTTGGTTTAGTAGAATTAAGTTAAGCTTATACAATGTACTTAGAAGAATTGTAGGATAGGTAGTTTTAATACTAAGAATTGTTTAAGTTTAGTTATCTTAGGTTAGTGATTATTTAGGATATTGCTTTTA
>CAUYQG010091994.1:0-10466 GCA_963574415.1 Tarsius wallacei
TGAATCCGCTTATTGAGCATCGCAATTTAGATTGAACATCGCAATACCCAAAAAATAAAGATGTAGAATGCTTTGGAAAGCACAAACGAACTTCCACACAAATACAATGGGAATAGGACACATGTTTGTCTACCAACCAAAAAAGATTCATACAATTCTTCGATTTGAATCTCTAAAAATATTCGATAGAATAGAAAGAAGAAGAAACAAAGTGAATGGGGGAGAGATTGCAATTTACAATTATGGATTTGTATTGTATTGCCATTCATCGTCGCAATCTTCTTCTTCTTTTTTGATTGGGTCTACACAATTCACATACAATCCCTCAATTACACGGAAACATTTTTATTTATTTGGACATAAGTGGACACTTTACGACCATTTGGTTTTGTTCTATTGTGATAATGAGTTTGTAAAACTGGATGTGAGAGAGGGAGAGAGAGAGAGAGAGAGGGAGAGGGAGAGAGAGAGAGAGAGAGACAATTAGTGTGTTTGTCTGTGTGCGCGACAGCATGTAAAAACATTGATGTTCTAAAAGTATTTTTCTTTATTTTGTCTAGCTGTTTCGATTAGTTTGAAGTACAAAATCATTTATACGCAATAATAATATTGACAGACAGAACCGACACAGACACACAAAAAAAACATTTCGACCAATTGACTCGCGATTGTAATCGACGCAAGATTTCCTATTTTATTCCATTCAATCCAAAAAAAAAATTTATGCTGATCTAAGCATTCACCAACACCAGAATTGGATGAAAGTTAGATCGACCGAGAAGGATTCGTTTGCAAACGTCATCAACATATGAATGGGGATACATTCACTCACACCATATTCTGCTTGTTGTTGTCGTTGTTGTGAAGTGTTTGCCTTTCCATCCACCAAAAGCAGAGAAAAAAAATCGATAAATACTATTCCATAAGTTTTTGGTCTCATAACATATCTGATAATTATTCACAACAACATTGTGTAAACAAGAAATTGAGTGTCAGAAGGGACGAAAATAATAATAATAAAAAAACGGAGAAGAATAAGAATAAGAAGAAGAAGAAGATCCTATTTGAGAGGATCCATTCCAATTTGCTTGTCTCAATCATCATCATCATTCTCAAACAACTACAACATTTGTCTACTATTGGCCGAACGATAATAATACAAAAGAATATTCCTAAAATCTAATGCATTATTTTATTATATGAAAGTGAATTGAAAGGGAATTTGTGTTCCATTGAAATGTATGAATGAATGAATGAATGAAAGAGAGAGATCGAACCATTTATTTTTATATTCTCATGTATTTCACCAAATACTTCTATTTAGGTTTTCCACTCAATAATTTTGGTGTATCGATACGATCGTCTAATGTTGTCAACCCGTTTTTGTTTGGATGATGATGGCACAGACATAGGCACACACACACAAGAATAGTTGTCAACGGTGCTGATTAAACAATGAATGAAAATTGGTGCTGGTAGCGGATAATATACATTGAAATATATAAAAGGAACAACATGCAATGTTGGCAAATTGGCGTGTCAAGAGTGACACTCTTTGCCCTATCGATTCCGGAATTGAGACTTACTTTCTCTGGTTACCAAATCGATTTTCGTTTTTCGTTTTTCCTCTTTGGTAGCCATAATTAGCAGATTTCATCAATAATTGACACCGACACCACCAAAAAAAGAGAGTGGTGATACAAATAGTTTCAAATATCGAGTACGAAAGAGGAGGAGGAAAAGGGGAAGTAAAAAAATAGTATTCTCACTTTTAGATGACAAGGCTTTTGATATTGCATTCTATTCGATGGTTCCTGATCGGATTCGATGGGATCGGATTAATTCTTGACGTCAAAATAAAAAATTCTGCATTTGACATGAGACATAAAGATTTTCTTTGATGTAGTAAAGAACAAGATTCAATTCATAACTAAAGAACTATATGGACACCAAAGATTATCGATATGTATTGGCTTATTCTTCAGTTTGCCCTATTAATTAATTGAAATGTCACTTCTCTTTCTTGTTCTCTTCCATTCAATTACAAAAAGTGAGATGTTAACCTCCCCTTTCATCCCCATTCACATCCAATCAACTTTAAAGCATTTGCTTGAGTGTTATTTCCCTTTCCCTCTCCTATCTTGAATCCATCCACCATCAAATACGTGACATTAGTTTTTTGTTCTATTCTGTCGTTTGAACTTACAAAAACCGTATTGAAGTGACGAAGTATTTGAACTTGGTTCATTCTCTTTGAAGCCGGAAACGCAAAACAAATAAAATAAAATGTCGAAATGCACTAAAGTTGTAATACAAGAGAAATAAAAAATGAAAATATGACATTAAGCTTCAACTAACACTTCAATTTGTTATCCATGTACAAATTAATAATGACGGATGCTGTCAAACCATACAAAAAACTGTTGAAAAGTTCAATGCAAGGAAAAACTTTTGAAAAATTTCTATTTTTGAGGAACTTTCTAGTAAAAACTAAAGAACTAAAGAATTGTTTATGAATGTTTCATATAAAAAAATCGGCTAAACCAAATTCAAATGAAGTCCAAAAACTAATTGCAACACGTCTCAACCAAACAACAAAAAAAACTAATTTGAAAACGCAACAAAACTAAACAAACACAAACACAAAAAAGCATCAAACAAAACAGCTAATTCCAATTGGAATTGGAACAACTTCACATTGTACAAGTTGTGGCCAAAAACCTCACCCTCTTATCTCTAATTATATATAAACTAAACTTGAAAGCCAAATACATTGGAACAATGGGTGAACCCCGAAATGCTTCATTTCAAAGAGTGAAATGAGAAACTCTACTGCTCACCGATTGAGAATGATCGTTCAATGAACGAGAATGAGAAGCTGAAAAACCCCTTTTGTAAATGGAAAGGGAAATGGCATCAAAAGGGGAAAAAGTCTGCGGAATGATGAAGAACAGCGGTATTCTATCTCAATCAAACGTCAACTTGATTGTAGTTCTCTTGTGGATCTTCAAGTGGATCAGGTTCGGTTTGCGCGCGGATACCAAAATTCAATGTGTATTGTGTGTGTGTGTGTGTGCGTCAGTTGTAGGATACTTTCTCTCCCTCTATGCAATTAATTAAATTCGACTTTACTCTACTCTAATCTGGTTGTTCGGCTCTTTCTATTCCATTAGTTAGTTTTGTATTGAAGTTCTCACTTTGTACACTTTGTACTATTTGAGTTTTTTTTGTCTGTGTCGAACAAAATTAATCAATTTGACAATTGAAAGCAAGTAAAGTCGTCCTAATTTCATTCTTCAACTAATTCTAAACACGAGAAGCTACACACAAAGAAACATTTCCCAATTGGGTCACTTTCACATTCAATACGGTATATATATATATATATACCGTCGTACCAGGATTTCCAACAAGCTACCGAATTCAATTTGTACGCCAATAATGTTGATGATCAATTAGTAATTCGTAATACAGAACGAACAAAATGAAATGAAAAGTAGTAAGGGAAAAAAATGTTTGACATAAATGAAATGGAATGGTTCGAGTAAATGAATGAATGAATGTTCCATTTTCAATTTAGTCCATTGCAAATTTTAGTCTATTTGAACAAGTTGGAATCTTTCAATAATTTTTTTTTATTCTTGGTTCAATTTGAAAATGCTGTGAGGGGAAGCATCTCTCTAATCAAATTCCAATGTATTCTTGCAATGCAATTGAAGATCTTCTGGTGACTACTAAAGTTGTCTCGTCTTCTCTCTCTCTCTCTCTCTCTCCCTTATTGCAAAAACATTGAGAAAATGGATTGCACCCATTACAATCAATGATGACTTTTATATAATGTTTGGTCCAATGAGGTTTGTGGGACCAGTAATGTACTAAGACAGCATTGGCAATGGTCATACTCATTTTGGGTAAACGTTTTTTTTATACTAAACAATTACTAAAACGGAAACCGGTAATTGTCGCGTGGGACGGACACCAACAATTGCTACATAACCATTAAATTTTGACAGTGTTGAAAAATTCGTTTGTCTCGTTTCTTTTTATTATTATTATTATTATTATATTTATTCCACGCATTACGGTTTGAATCCAATTGGATTGCAATTGACTTACAATGATAACAAGATAGACTTGTTGGCTGATTGACCGATGGCTATATATATCTATATATACGTATATATATACGACGATATAAATATAAATCATCATCATTATCATGACCATAAAGATTATCATCTGGTCTAGTGATTCAATTGGAATTTGTCAATTCAATATCTATAGACTGGTAAAGTGTATACAATGATGATACCATTTGGTAGATTGATCATTAAAATCATCGCTAAAAACGTTTGCTATTGAGGAGAAACATTTTTGGGTTGTTATTTATTTGATCTAGACGAGAGAAAGAAAGAGAGAGATAGACTTGAACATTGGTGGGATTCAACTGAACTGGACCAATGGTCCCAAATGACAGAATCCACTTTAATGCATCCGGCATACATCATTTGGTAGATTGTTGTCCTTCCCATTGGTCAATGAGATTGACTATTCAATTTCGTATTCGATTCACTATAGTTGAGTGAGAATATTTTCCGTACACTCAACCATTTTCAATCTTTCTAATGTTCAATTGAGTCGAAGAGAGGAAGAGAGAGAGAGAGAGAGAGAGAGAGAGAGAGAGAGAGAGAGAGAGAGATGGAGAATGTAGTGCAATAATGCAAACCTCAATACTCGATTGAACATATGGTCAAATGAAATTGAGATTCAACTTTCCCCCTACACACACACAAAACGTTCAGTGTTTGTAATTAAATTTTAAATTGAATTCAATCTATTGTGTTATATTCAATTGTGTTGTATACATACATTTATACAAGTTATATCTATATAACTCACCAAAATACCACAAAGAACACTTCGATGCGTCACAAACAAACAAATAAATTCAATCTACAATTCCCACTTTTCATTTCCTATTGATAGTAAAGTTTTTGTTCAAAATTCCATTTTGGATAATATATCTACCAACTTTTCTATGATGATGATGATGATGAAACTTGTTACTGGCAGGAGGCCTAAATTGAAATCCAACACAAAGAGTTTGATGGTGGCGTTGGGAAGATGATTGTGCCCAATAGCCACAAATGGCGCCGTTCCAGAAAACCGGAGCCCAAACAACTTTCATCTAAATCTATTTATTCTCACATTCACTTTATCTCTTTCCCATTGGAAATCTTTACAATTTTTGAGTAAAACGAAAGAAAAAGAAAGAAAAAAAGAAAGAGAATATAAAATTAAGTTTTCCCACTTTTGTCTGGAAAAACAATGAAGTAAACAGCGATCATTGCCACAAAAGTATGATTCTGATTTATATATATAAAGAGGGAGAAAAAATGAAAGACAAAAATGTGAGATGGCTACTGATGAAAACTTTATGGACATAGAATAAGAATAAAGGAGAAGAACAACAACAAAACTGGTTGAAGAAGAAGATGATGATGATGATGTACGATGGTATAGTCGACAATGTACATCCAAATGATCATGAAATTTTGCATCAAATCTATTCTAACAAAACTAGAATCGCATGACGGGGGATCTATACTTTTGGTTTAAATTTACCCAAACAAAAAAAAGAAAGAAAGGAAGAAAGATTGAATACACATTGAGTTTTGGCTAGAATATGCATTTGGTTCGTTATTAATGTCGTTTTATTGATTCGTGATGGTGAATTTCGATTCAGTGATTCAAATAGATGTGATACATATCGGATTTTGAAACATGTGGAGATGGAGAGAGAGAGAGAGAGAGAGAGAGAGAGAGAGAGAGAATGAAGCTTGTGACTCCAGCCACGATAATGTTTCAATCGGATCGCAAATCGACGTTTGCTTTATGCATACAACAATTGTGACAATTCTTTCATAACAAGTAATGATTCTAGTTTTATTTTAAAAATATATAACTTTTTTTCCTGGGTGCAAATGACATTCGCTCACTCAATTCAAATGACTGATTCACTAGCAAACACACACACACACACACACACACACACACACACACACACACACACACACACACACACGGCCACATCATTAGTCTTGCCTGCTTGTATATATATGATTCCTAATGATGATTGTGATCTCAACTTTCAAAAACGTCGCCAATTTTTTTTGTTCACTAGCCTAGCCTGTTCTGGGTAGTTTCACGCACATTTGTAAACGGAGAATACAAGTTTGCAAATGTTACAATCAAAATTCATCGATTATACACTATTGTACGTTCAATTCAACGGAACAATTCATGATTTACAAACTCGTTTTTGGATCCCCTCCAAAAAAGTCTCATTTCCCCCAACAGAAAAAAAACATAAAAAAGGAAAAATTGATGTCTGCTACTGATGTGTAACTATTCTGGTTTTTGGTTCGTTTTATATATCTAGTTATGTGCTATAGCTATGTGAATTCATTTTGTTTCAAAGGTTTTTTTTTCTCGGTTTGGTGCTATGTTTTCCATTGGCCACACCATCAAAAGGAAACCGAATCCCCGTTTTTAGGTTTTTTTTCACTTTCATTCCACAAACACACACACATATATATAATAATAAATGATATGATATTGGTTTGTTCCATAATGGATTCGGTGTGGAGATACGCTCGTTTCGATTAGAATAATTAATTAAACGAAGATTGCATTAACAAAAGATACAAACATAGAAAGTAAGAGAGAGAGAGAGAGAGAGAGAGAGAGAATCCACTAATTAGTTGAGCACGTTCCATTGAATATTTGCTAGTGTTTGTGTTTCAATGTTTCGTTTCACTTCGTTCCCCTTTCAAAGGCAAAAAGAAAAGGAAGAAGAAAAAGAAGATGAGGCAAACTTGTATATTCACATTAGTTTATAGTTTTAGTTCTGGTTCTCGTACGAGTTTTGCATTTGTAATCAGCTTAAGATCGAAGTTCACTTAATGATAATATGGTAGCTTGATTTTTTTCTCTTCCTCTCTTTCTCTGCTGCTTCGGTAAGCTTACCATAAAACCGTCTGGTTCAGAAAAGTTGCGGTAAAATGGGAATCGAGATAGACAAGTTAGCCTCGAATCGGATTGAATTTTATATATTCAAGAACTATAATAATAACAAGAGACAAAAAAAAATTTGGTAGATACCTGTAAGGCATAACTTTGATTCTCCACTTGTCTAATCCGCTTTACCTAATCTGTCTCTCGTTCAAATTCAATTCCAAAGTTTTGAGTATAAGTACGTCATCAAAAAAAAAAAACTATTCACAATTCTTGTTGATGATAAAAGCTTTTTCAATCTTCTCAAAATTGAGATTGAGTACAAAATTGAAAATAGAGTAAAAGAGGCAACAATCGGCACAAAACCAGATTACCAGAAATGAACTTGTTTTAAAAGTACATATGCCCTCAAACGAAAAACGGAAATAAAGTAAAAAATCAAACCTACCTTTCATTCCATTTGGTTCGAGTTGATCCATTTTCAAATTAAGCCATTACGATTCCAAGTGAAAGGGTTTTGTTGAAAAAGATTGAAACACAAATGATGAAATGCAGCTTCTTTCCATGATGAAGCACAAATGACCAAAACTGGTTAAAACAGCTGATTTATATAGGTTCGGTCATTTAGACTCTGGTCATTCAATTCATTTGGTTAAAATAGGAAAAAAATTAGAAAAATTTTGATTAGAAAAAGTTAATAAGTTGATATTTAGTTGATTTTTCTTCTTACAATTTACAAATTGTCCAACAAAAAATAAAACTTGCAATAGATTCCATCTTAATGACTGTAGACTTGTTCAATAGTTTAAAAAAAATTACCCAAAATAAAAAAAATGGCAAAAAATGTTTCAGTCTTTAGCATTTTATTACAATTAACATTAGACTACTTCATCATAATATTCATTATACTCATTTGTTTATATATTCTAATCTATATTAGCTTTCATTCCATTTTTTTTTCTTGGGAACATGAATACAAAATTTAAGTATTGTCGTCGTTCTTTTACACTCTAAATCGATATTTAGTTTCCAATAATGATGATAATCATTGGCTTCATATATAATGTATGAGAGAGAGAGAGAGAGAGTAAAGAGTATGAACGAAATGATTTGCAGTTCCGAAATGTAATGAAATTAAATTTGTCCATTTCAATGCATCTCGAACTAAGATGATGGCAGGCAAGTGGCGTGAATGGTGTTTCCAATGATTAATGGACTTTTAAGCAAACATAACAATCATCATTTTAATGTTCTATCCCTTACTTTAGAAAAGAAAAGAATGAACGAATAGGGAAGAAGTGTGTATTATATGAAATATCTGTAGAACATTCACCCAAAAAGATTCTACAAAGATCAAGAATTAGATGTTAAATTGATATCTTTTTCATACCGTTTGAAACTAAAGAAAGAAAGGGAAGAAAGAGAGAGAGATTCTTGAAAATGTAGAACAAGTGAACAAGTTGAATCATTCATTTCCACAATTTATCTTATGTTCATTCCATTATATTGTACACACTTAGTAGATCAGTTCCAATTATAGATTATATATGGTTGGATGGGTTACATGCAGTCCATTCAAATCGTGTTGTATTGTTGTACATCGAGACTAATTAATTTAATTGTATATATGTGTGTATGTCTAGGATACTTTCAATCGATCATTTTGAAGTAAATGGCGAATGTCTTGTTCCATGGTTTTTCCATGCTTTTTTCTCCAATGAAAGCGAAGCATCATCCTTATCCAGGGTACACACAAATCGATGTCGATCAAAAGTTATCCCTGTCCAATACAAACGTCGTCATAGATCATCATCATCATCACCATCATCGATGTTGGTTCATTGTTCTCCCATAGTCTGTCAATGACATATGCCGAGACAAGCCTAGACATAAACACAAACACAAACACAAACTAAATGTGTCATCACCAATTAGGTATTGGACTAATTGTGCAAACACCTATTCATCAACATCATGAAACTATTCAACTTTTGTCAAGCGGGCAAAAGTCTCTTGTGTGTTTCATTGCACAAATTTATTCCACGAAAATTTTCCTAGCCACAATGTCTTGTTGGTATTTTGGTTTACGGTATATATATATATATAATGTGAAGTGTCTACACTTCAATAGTTTTGCCATTGCCTCAAATCGATGTTGTAACATCTCGGCTCTCGGTTGAAGTATCTATGATCGTTTTGTATGTGTGTATGTGTGTGTGTGTGTTTGTACAATTTTACATGACTTCATTTTCGTTTTGATATTGTCGAGAAACTTTAATTTAGATTTATTGCACACCGTATAAATGGCGAATATCACGGTTCGGTTCGGTTCGGTCTCGTTTTTCGTCCCATAATTTTCATCCATGTTTTCGTGTGCAAAACGACGACGACAACGATGGGCAATAACTTTTACGTTTATAGTTGACAATATCACTTTTGCCTATTTTGGTTGTCGACGAACTTGTCCCTTGCCCAAATAGATTAGATTTTGAGCCTAAAATGACATTGCGAATAAAAGTGAAAGTGTGCAAGAGTGAAAGTACTTTATATTTTTTTCGGAGTACTATTATACCAATTCAATATATTGAGTGTCAAATATATTTTTTCTTCTCTCGTGAAGAATCTGTACAATTCCAACACTTGTACGATCACTTTAGTTCATATATCATCAAATATCCAAATATATGAGAATTCAACCTCTTTTTTTCTGTTTATGTGCAAATAAATAAAAAAAGACATTAGTCAAAATTTAATTTCAAACATATCTTTATATACTTATCGTTTTTATGGCAATAGTTAATCTATATATTGCATCCCATATTCCCCATGTATATTGGACATTAAAATGTTGTTCATGGGGTATGATGACAACAACATATTTGTCCATAATTATGCAATCTCACTTTCCACATTTTTTTTCTTTTGGTTCGTTTTTCTCACACACTGTCGGACGACAAGTTGTCTCCACTCATCGACGACACGCTATAGACGACGGCAATGATGTCGACAGATTCCTAAATTGGTTCGTTTCAACGGGAGGAAGGTCGCTTGCCCTTCAACGTGACGTGATTTATTGGCGTTGTCATTCCGATGAAATGGAGACGAGAGAGAAAGTGAATGAAAGAAATGGTTTACAAACAGTCTGTCTGAAAGAATAGAAGAATGGAAGGTCTCACAGGGGCCAGTGCACATTGCCATTCATTCATAGACAAATAAACACATTTTTTTCCATTTTTCGTCTCGGTTTTCCCGTTTTTCCCCTTATACCCCCGATTGATAAGGCAAACTATATTCGTTCGAGCATTTCTTCTTTCTTCCCATTCTTCACCAGGCACTTCATTCGCTATATTTTTTTTTATTTGTATTCTTCATATAGAATCGACAAATTTGGTCCTTTTGAATCGTGGAACGTGGAATCAATTTGCCCATAAATTGCCTTTAGGCATGTG
>CAUYQG010091997.1:0-11441 GCA_963574415.1 Tarsius wallacei
TGGGTTGGGGGGAATAATTTCTAAAACTGATACCAACCCTCTTCCTGCCTCTATAGCCTATAGTCAATACCACTGATATCATTGTACGCCCCCAAACTGTGTAAGAGATCAGCAGTTTGCTCTGTGTAATGTGATTATGACCGACCACCAGCATACCTCTCTCCCCTCTCTCTGAGTTAAACAACAAGCTCAGATTTGTGGTCTTTGTTATTCAGTTGTGGTGTCACATCTTGACACCACTTTGTCATTTGACTTTAAATTTTTTTTTAATTTGAGTAGGAGTCTCTCTCTGTCACCCAGGCTGGAGTGCAGTGGTACATACAACCGTGGCTCACCACAGCCTTGACCTTCTAGACTCAGGCCATCCTTCCACGTCAGCCTCCTGAGTAGCTGGGACTACAGGCATGTGCCACTACACTTGGCTACTTTTTTGATTTTTTTGTAGAGATGAGGTCTTGCTATGTTGCCCAAACTGGTCTTGAACTCTTGGACTCAAGCAATTCTCCTGCCTCAGCTTCCCCAAGGGTTGGGGTCACAGGCGTGACCCATCACTCCCAGCTCACTTTTCTTCTTGATCTCTTGCTGGAAACCACCTTTTGTTCTCCTCCCAGGCTTGAGGCCTTGAGGTTGCCCTCCACTATTCCCACTTTGTCACCTCCTATGTCCATCTGCTGGTATTTCTTGACCTTTCTCTTTTTTCTACCCCGCCCCGCCCCGACTTTCCTTCTTGAAGCCTTTTATTATTGGGACTGCTGGTGCCTTTAGTAAGTTAGCTCCTAACCACAGTGCAGCTGCAGCTTCTGCAACACTGATCTGTGGGGGGAGGTGTTTGTGGATAGGCACCAAAAATAGCTAACTCTTTTAAAACAAACAATAAACTTAAAATCGTGGCAGGGCTGGCAAGATAGTAAGGAATTACTGAACAAAATCAGAGGGAAAGTGCAATCTCACAAAGGATAAGGAGGCGCTGAAGTCTCCTTTCCTTTTATTTTTTTTTTCTTTGAGTGGGAGTCTCCTTCTGTTGCCCAGGCTGGAGTGCCACATCACGCTCACAGGCCACCACAGTCTCAACCTGCTGGACTCAGGCGATCCTTCCACCTCAGCCTTACAAGTGGATGGAACCACAGGTGTGCAACACCACGCCCAGCTAATTTTTTTATTTATTGTAGAGATGAGGTCTTGCCAAGTTGCCCAGGCTGGTCTCGAACCCCTGGGCTGAGACGATCCTCTCGCCTCCACCTCCCAAAGTGCTGGGATTACAAGTGAGAGCCACTGCACACGGTTAAGTCTCCCTTCTTTGAGGACATTTGCCAAATTTGATAAACTTGGGCTACAATTTTCACAGCCCCTAAGGGAGTAACATAAAGAAATCAAAGGCCAGGGCCACCAGAGGTGGGGAATTGAATTAGATTGCTAGGGCTGCCGTAGTAAAATAGACTGGGTGATTTAACTAACAGAAATGGATTTTCCTGCAGTTCTGGAGGCTGGAAGTCCACGATCAAGGTGTTGTCAGGTTTGGCTTCATTCTGGGGCCGCTCTCCTTGGCTTGCTGATGACTGCCGTCTTGCTGCGTCTTCGTGGGGTCTTTCCTCTGTGCTTGCTAGCCACTTGTGTTTCTTTGTACATCCAAATGATTCTTAAGGAACTCCAAGTCTGGGTGCAGTGGTTTATGCCTGTAATCCCAGCACTTTGGGAGGCTGAGGTGAGAGGATTGCCTGAGCAATCAAATCAAATCAAAGTTTGAGACCAGCCCTGGCAACATAGTGAGACTCCGTCGCTACAAAAAAAAAAAAAAAAAAATCCAAATAATTAGCCCGGTGTGGAGACTCATGCCAGTAGTTACAACCACTTAGGAGGCTGGGGCGGATGGATTGCCTGAGCCCAGGAGGCTGAGGCCGCGGTGAGCTGTGATCATGCTACTGTACTTCAGGCATTCCAGTCTGACGGGTGACAGCAGGAGACCTTGATTATAAAAAAGAAAGAAGAACACCAGTTAGATTGCATCAGGGTCCACCCTAACAGCTTCATTTTAACTTAATCACCTCTTTTTTTTTTTTGAGTCAGAGTCTCACTCTGTTGCCCAGCCTGGAGTGCAGTGGCACGCTTATGGCCACCTCAGCCTCAACCTGCTGGGCTCAGGCGATCCTTCTGCTTCAGTCTTCCAGGTAGTTGGAACTACAGGTGTGCACCACCATGCCTGGCTAATTATTTGATTTATTGTAGAGATGAGGTCTCACCAAGTTGCCCAGGCTGGTCTCGAACCCATGGGCTCAGGCAATCCTCTTGCCTCGGCCTCCCAAAGTGCTGGGATTACAGGCGTGAGCCACTGCGCCTGGCTCCAGAAAAGTATTTTATGGCTGACTATTTTTTTTTACAACCAGGAGTCAACTAAAGCATTATCTTCTTCTGTAATGTCTTTTTACCCTTCTTCTATGACTGTCCCCTGTTTTCCCCCTTCCCCTCTGCCCTCTACCCATGACATTGACTTTTTGTTTTGTTTTGTTTTGTTTTTTTGAGTTGGAGTCTCACTCTGTCGCCCAGACTGGAGTGCGGTGGCCGCTCCTGGCCACCGCAGCCTCCACCTGCTGGGCTCCAGCGATCCTTCCACTCAGCCTTCCAATAGCTGGAACTACAGGTGCGTGCTACCACGCCTGACTAATTTTTGATTTATTGTAGAGATGAGGTCTCGCCAAGTTGCCCAGGCGGGTCTCAAACCCGCGGGCTCAGGCAGTCCATTCACCTCAGCCTCCCAAAGGCGCAGGATTACAGGCTGAGCCACCGAGCCTGGCTGACATTGACTTTTTGAAAAGACTAGGACAGTTGCCTTGTGAATACTCATATACCGGATTTGCCTGAGTGCTTTCTCATAGTGTCTTTTAACTTGTATCTTGATCTTCTTGTATTTTTTATAGTCTAGAAACGAGACCTAGAGCTTGATTGGTAACAATTTGCCGAGAATCTGTCCTAGGTGAAGCTGTGTGTTTCCTAACATATCACATTATGAATGTGAAATTATCAGGTTGTCCCACTCTCAGTAATGTTAAGTTTGATCCCTTTGTTGAGGTGATGATCGTACATATTGTTCCCCAACTGAAATTTAAAAATCAAGGATGGCCAGGCGCAGTGGCTCAGGCCTATAATCCCAGCACTTTGGGAGACCAAGGTGAGAGAATTGTCTGAGCCCACGGGTTCGAGATCAGTTTAGGCAACTTGGTGAGACCTCATCGCTACAATTAAAAAAAAAAATAGCTGGGTGTGGTGGCGCATGACTGTAGTTTCAGCTACTTGGAAGGCTGAGGGAGAAGGATCACCTGAGCCATTGATCACTGCCTTCCAGCCTGGGCAACACAGTAAGACTCCGACTCAAAAAAAAAAAAAGGCAAACCAGGTGCAGTGACTCACTCTTGCAATCTCAATCTCAGTGCTTTGGGGGGCTGAGGAGGGAAGATCACTTGAGGTCAGGAGTTCAAGGCCACAGGCACCTTTGCAACACCTCCACTACAAAAAAATTTTAAAATTATCTGGGTGTGGTGGCACATACTTGTGGTCCCAGTTAGTAGGGAGACTGGGGAGACTTAGGTGGGAGGATTGCTTGAGGCCAGGAGTTCAAAACTGCAGTGAGTTATGATCTTAGCACTGTACTCCAGCCTGAGCAACAGCACAAGACCATGCTCTCTATTAAAAGAAGAGAAGTTTTTCAGCTTCTTTTGTTTGTTTTGAGTTGGAATCTCTGTCACCCAGGCTGGAGTGCAGTGGCATGCTCATGGCCACTGCAGCCTCGACCTGCTAGGCTCAGGTAATCCTTCTGCCTCAGCCTTCCACGTAGCTGGAACTACAGATGTGTGCTACCACGCCCGGCTAATTTTTTGATTTATTGTAGAGATGAGGTCTCGCCAAGTTGCTGGGCTGTTCTCAAACCCGTGGGCTCAGGCAATCCCCTTACCTCAGCCTCCCAAAGTGCTAGGATTACAGGCCAAGTCACTGCGCCCAACCTTTCAGCTTCTTATGAACTTGAACATAGACTCACTATATGAGCCATCAAGTCTACACATAGGGTTTTCCCAAGAGAAATGAAAACTTGTGTTAATATAGAAACTTGTACATAAGTTTATAGTAGCTGTATTCATAACTGCCCGTACCTGGAAACAACCCAAATGCCCTTCAGCTGGTGAAAGGATAAATATCCTTACAGTGGAATCCTACTCACCAATGAAAAGAAACAAAATACTGACATAGGCAACAGCATGATGAATTTTAAATACATTACACTGTCAGAAACCAGACTCAAAAGGGTATATTCTGTTTGATTCCATTTATATAACATTTTAGAAATAGCAGAAACCATAGGA
Organism: Tarsius wallacei; assembly: GCA_963574415.1. NCBI lineage: Eukaryota > Metazoa > Chordata > Mammalia > Primates > Tarsiidae > Tarsius > Tarsius wallacei. The sequence continues at coordinate 4,350 of CAUYQG010091997.1, forward strand.
ACAGAAAAGCCTACCCCTAAGCCAAAGTATCAAATTTTAAGCCGGGCGCAGTGGTTCATGCCTATAATCCCAGCACTCTGGGAGGCCAAGGTGAGAGGAATGCCTGAGCCCACGGGTTCAAGACCAGCCTGGGCAACTTGGTGAGACCTCATCTCTACAATAAATAAAAAATTAGCCAGGCATGGTGACACATGCCTGTAGTTCCAGCTACTTGAAAGGCTGAGGCGGAAGGATCACCTGAGCCCAGCAGGTTGAGGCTGTGGTGGCTATGAGCGCGCCACTGCACTCCAGCCTGGGAGACAGAGACTATAACTCCAAAGGAAAAAAAAAAAACACATACACCAAACTTTGGGGAAGCATCCACCTTCCTCCACAAACCATATGCTTTACTAAACCAGCTATGTTTATCTCACCTCCCTTGGCAGGGACTGGTTTAGGAACAGAATTGTGACTCAATTTAGACCAACGAATTGTGAAAAAAAGTCTCCCAAGAGACTTCTAGGAAATGTTGTCTTTCTCAGCAGAAGAGATGAAATGATGCTTCTTTCTTTGCATGTTTTTGTACATTCAGATGGGATGCCTGGAATGGCTGTAGTCTCTCGCTATCAGCCTAAGACAAAGCTCAGACAGATAGGGAGAGCCAAAAGAATTTGAGAGAAGCGGAGCCTGAGCCCTGAAGTACTGGGCATAGACCCTGCTCTAACTTTCCTTGCTATTTAAGTTATTGGGTTTTCCATTTTGATACACAATACTCTAAATGACTTAATGCCTATCCCACATGATAATATACCCTTTCAGATGGTAGTAATACCAGGCCCACCTGAAATAAGCTGAAAAAAATAACTGAAATATTGTTATTCTCTGGACTTTGCTTTTGCGGTTGCTATGCACACCCGCCCCATCTTTTTTTTTTTTTTAACCCGTCTCCCTCTGTCGCCCAGGCTAGAGTGCAGTATGGCACGCTCACAGCCACCTCAGACTCGACCTTCTGGGCTCAGGCAATCCTTCTGCCTCAGCTTTCCAAGTAGCTAGAACTACAGGTGTGTGACACTATGCCTGGCTAATTTTTTGATATATTGTAGAGATGAGATCTCACTAAGTTGCCCAGGCTGGTTTCGAACCCCTGGGCTCAGGCAATCCTCTTGCCTCAGCCTCCCAAAGTGCTATGATTACAGGCTTGAGCCTCCATGCCCAGCCTGCAAAATGAGAGTTTTATTTATTTATTTATCTCTCTTTTTAAGGAAGAAGAGAGAGAGGGAGAGATCTCGGATAGCTCGGTGGGACCTCCAGAAAATGTTAGGTACGGAGGGTGCGGAGGGAACACAGCACTGATAACCAGAGATCCGAAAGAGATCACTTCCCACAGACAGGAAGAGGGCCAGCACTCTAAGATGAGTGTGGCCGTCTGGGGTGTGATCTGATGCCACATGAAAGATGCAAAATATTGCAGAGAAGTTAGATTTTAAAATACAGTTTATTTAAAAATAAATTAGGGCGAGAAAGAGAAGGGAGAGAGATGATTTACCTCTCCAAGGTGGGAGAGGGGTCCAAAGCCAGGAAGCATGGCGATAGCCATAGCTCAAAGAGCACATGGCCACACCAGAGTCTAGCAAGGCAATGGCCAGAGATAGGTTTAAAATCACAGCTTCAAACTATTTGCTGCTTATGTTTAGGAATACAGTTTTTAAATATGTGTATTGGTCTTGTATTTAGAAATATACCTGAATTATTTTATTGGTTCCAAAATATGTTTGTTCATTCTCTTAGATTTTCTATGTAAATAATCATATAGTCTATAATAATGATTTTTTTTCTCGTTTCAAAATTCTTATGTACATATTTTCATGTCTTACTGCTATAGTTAGGGCTTCTACCATAATGTTGAGGAGATATAATAATAAAGTGCATACTTATCTTCTGCTTGACTTCAGATGTTTTATTATTAAGTATGATGCTGTTTACTCTGTACTTTTGGTAGATATATTTTATAGTAAGTAAGGAAGAAAGTTTCTTTATTTACCTGTTTGATAAGGTTTTCAAAATTTTTTAAATTTTGTGAATGTAGCCAGGGGCTTTGGCTCACGCCTGTAATCCTACCACTTTGGGAAGTGGAAGCAAGAGGATTGCCTGAACTCAGGAGTTAAAGACCAGCCTGAGCAACATTGCAAGACCTTGTCTCTACAATAAATTATAAAATTAGCCAGGCATGGTGGCACACACCTGTATTTCCAGCTACTTGGAAGGCTGAGGCAGAAGGATTGCCTGAGCCCAGCAGGTCAGGGCTGCAGTGGCTGTGAGCATGCCACTGCACACCAGGCTGGGCAACAGAGGGAGACTCTGGCTCAAAAAAAAAAAAAGTGAATGTATATTGATTTGCTTCAATGTTTTTTGTATCAATGTTTTTTTTGTATCTGATCAAAGGATCAAAAAAGATCAAATGATTTCTGTAACTTGTTTTACTATGGTGAAAGAGGGTTTTGTTGTTTTAGGTTGTAGTCTCACTCTGTCACCCAGGCTGAAGTACAGTGGCACGCTCACAGTTACTGCAGCCTTGACCTGCTGAGCTCAGGTGACCATTCCGCCTCAGCCTTCCAAGCAGCTGAAATTATGGGTGCATGCTAAAACGTCCAGCTAATTTTTTGATTTATTGTAGAGACAAGGTCTTACCAAGTTGCCCAGGCTGATCTTGAACCCCTGGGCTCAGGCAATCCTCTTAACTCTGCCTCCCAAAGTGCTGGGATGACAAGTGTGAGCCACTGTGCCAGGCTTTTTTCTTTTTTTCCTTTTTTTTTGAGTCGGGAGTCTCACTCTGTCACCCAGGCTGGAGTGCAGTGGCACAGTCATGGCCACCGCAACCTCAACCTGTTGGGTTCAGGCAATCCTTCTGCCTCAGTCTTCCAAGTAGCTGGAACTACAGGTGTGCGCCACCACACTCAGGTAATTTTTTGATTTATTGTAGAGATGAGGTCTCACCAAATTGCCCAGGCTGTTCTCAAACCCGTGGGCTCAGGCAATCCTCTCACTTTGGCCTCCCAAAGTGCTGGGATTACAGGTATGAGACTCCTAAACTTGATAAATGACTTCAGTATAGTTCAGGACACAAAATCAATGTACAAATATAAGTGGCATTTCTATACAATAATGTTCAAGCTGAGAACCAAATCATGAAATCAATCCCATCTACAATAGCCACAAAAAATAAAATACCTAGGAATACGTCTAACTAAGGAAGTGAAAGGTCTCTACAAGGAGACTCGGAAAACACTGCTGACAGAAATTACAGATGACACAAATGGAAAACATTCCACGCTCATGGATTAAAAGAGTCAATATAGTTAAAATGTCCATACCATCCAAAGCAATCTACGAATTCAACTCAGTTCTCATCAAATACCAACATCATTCCTCACAGAATTAGAAAAACAATCCTAAAGTTCATGTGGAACCAAAAAAGAGCCCAATTAGCCAAAGTAATCCTAAGGAAAAAGTACAAATGTGGCGGTATCACATAGCCTGGTGTCAAATTATACTACAAGGCTATAGTAACTAAAACAGCATGGTAGTGGTACAAAAATCGACAGCCAGATCAATGGAACAGACTAGAGAACCCAGAAATAAAGCCACATACCTACAACCAACTGATTTTTGACAAAGTCGACAGAAATAAACAATGGGAAAAGGACACCGTTTTCAATAAATGGTGATGGGAAAATTGGCTAGCCATATGCAGAAGAATGAAACTGGAAGCCTACCTCTTCCCGTATACAAAAATTTTTTTTTTGAGTTGGAGCCTCACTGTCCCCCACATTGGAGTACAGTGGCATGCTCACGGCCACCGCAGCTTCGACCTGCTATGCTCAGGCGATCCTTCCAAATAGTTGGTACTACAGGCATGTGCCACCACGCCTGGTTAATTTTTTGATTTATTGTAGAGATGAGGTCTCACCAAGTTTCCCAGACTGTTCTTGAACTCGTGGGCTCAGGCAATCCTCACACTTCAGCCTCCCAAAGTGCTGGGATTATAGGTGTGAGCCACCATGCCCAGCATACCTTATGCAAAAATTAATTCAAGATGGATTAAAGACTTAAATGTGAGACCTCAAACTCAAAATCCTAGAATAAAACAACACTCTTCTGGATGTTGGCCTAGGTGAAGAATTTATGAGGAACACCTCCAAAGCAAATGCACAAACAAAAGCAGACAAATGGGACTTAACTGAACTAAAATGCTCTGTACAGCAAAATAAATCATCAAAAGAGCAAGTAGATACCCTACAGAATGAGAGAAAATATTTGCAAATTATGCCCCTGTAAAAGGACTAATATCCAGAATCTATAAGGATCTTAAGCAGGCTGGGCACAGTGGCTCACGCCTGTAACCCTAGCACCTTGGGAGGTGAGAGTATTACTTGGGCGTCAGAGTGAGACTTCAACTGAAAAAAAAAAAAGGAACGAAAACAACTTAATAAGGAAAAAAAAACCCAAACAAACGATACGAACAGTTTTCTTTACAGAAGAAATACAGCCAGGCACAGTGGCTCATGCCTATAATCCCAGCACTTTGAGAGACTGACGTGAGAGGATTGCCTGAGCCTTCTGGTTCGAGACCAGCCTGGGCAACTTGGCGAGATCTCATCTCTACACTAAATGAAAAAATTAACCACGCATGCCTATAGTTTGTTATTTGGAAGGCTAAGGCAGAAGGATCGTCTGAGCCCAGCAGGTTGAGGTTGTGATGGTGGCTGTGAGCCTGTCACTACACTCCAGCCTGGGCAACAGAATGAGACTCTAACTCAAAAAAACAAAAATACAATTTAAAAAGTGACTTACGAACACATGAAAAAATGCCCAACATCACTAATTATCAGAGAAATGGAAATCATAAACACAATGAGATATCTTACAGTCAGAATGACTATTATTAAAAAGTCAAAGAACAACAAATATAATTTGAATGTGGAGAAAAGAAAACACTTATACACTGTTGGTGGGAATGTAAATTAGTTTAAACTCTGGAAAACAGTACGGAGATTTCTTTTCTTTTCTTTTTTTTGAGTTGAAGACTCACTCTGTCGCCCAGGCTGGAGGGCAGTGGCATGCTCTCAGCCTCGATCTGCTGGGCTTAGGTAATCCTTCTGCTTACCCTTCCATGTAGCTGGAACTACAGGCTTGCACCACCATGCCCGGCTAATTTTTTGATTTACTGTAGAGATGAAGCCTTGCCCAGTTGCCCAAGCAGGTCTCGAACCCATAGGCTCAGGCAATCCTCTCACCTCGGCCTCCCAAAGTGCTAGGACTGTAGGCATGAGACACCATACTCGGCCTGAGATTTCTTAAATAAGTAAAAATAGGTAACCCCCTTCGAGCTTTTCTGTCCTCCTAATAAATCCTGCTTTCTAAAAAAAGAAAAAGAAAAAAAAAAGAAGTAAAAATAGATGACCAGGCACAGTAACTCACACCTGTAATCCCCGCACTTTGGGAGGCCAAGATGGGAGGACTGTTTAAGCCTTAAGTTTGAGATCAGCCTGAGAAATATAGCAAGGCCTCGTCTCTACAAAAAACAAAAATATTTGGCTGGGTGTGGTGATGCTTGTAGTCTCAGCAACTTGAGAGGCTGAGGCACAAGAATTGCCTGAGCCCAGGAGGTTGAGGCTGTGGTGGGCCATGATCATGCCAATGCACTCCAGCCTGGGCAACAGAATGAAACTCCAACTCAAAAAACATTTTAAAAATAAAATAAAAACTAAAACTAAAAATAGTACTACCATTTGACTCGGCAATCCTAGTACATGGTATCTAACTGAAGGAAAGAAAAACAAATCATTATACAAAAAAGACAACTGGTCTGGCATGGTGGCTCATGCCTGTAATCCCAGTACTTTGGGAGGCTGAGGTGGAGGGATTGCTTGAGGCCAGTTCAAGATGAGCCTAGGCAACATGGTGAGACATCATCTCTACAAAAAAAGAAAAGGGAACCAGGCATAATGAGGTACTCCTGTAGTTCCAGTAACTCAAGAGGTGGAGGTTGAAGGATCCCCTGAGTCCAAGAGGTCAAGGCTGCAGTGAGCTGAGATCATGTCACAGCACTCCAGTCTGGGCGATAGAGTAAGACCCTAACCCCCTCTCCCCAAAAAGCACCTGCATTCCTATATTTAGTGTAGCCCTATTCACATTAGCAAAGTCATGGCATTAACTAAGTACCTGTCAAAGGTTGACCAGTTAAATAACATGTGGTATATATACAATGGAGTACGATGTAGCCATAATAAAGAATACAATTATGTCCTTTGCAGCAACATGGATGGAGCTGGAGGTCATTATTCTAAGTGAACTAACCCTGAAACAGAAAATCAAACACCGCAAGTTTTCACTTATAAGTGGGAGCTAAACAATGGGTACACATGAGCATAAAGATGACAACAATAAACACTGGGAATTTCAAAAGGGGGGAGGATGAGACGGGGGTTGAAAAAAATTACCTATCTGGAACACTAGAAGCCCAGTCTCCAACAGTCCCCATGTAACAAGCACAAACTTGTACCCTCTGAATCTAAAAAAAAAAAGAGTGTGACATGCTTAGTGGCTCAATTTCTCATGTTTATAAGCACTAGCAGTTACCAATATATGAACAAAATGCATAATATAGCTTTTTAACAAGTATCATTTAGAGACTAGGTGTGATGGCTCATGCCTGTAATTCCAGTACTTTGAGAGGCCGAGGATGGAGGATCTCTTGAAGCCAGGAGTTTGAGGCTTTGGTGAGCTGTATTCGTACCACTGCACTCCAGCCTGGGTGACAGAGTGGAACCTTGTTTCAAAACAACAAAAAGAAAAAACAAATAAAAAAAGAAAAATAAATGAAAATAAAAAGTCAAAAATGGGGGAAAACAAAACGAAAAAAGAGAAACAAAAGAAAACAACAATAACAAAATAACATCTAGGCTCTGTTATAAAAATATACTATGCCATAGTTAGACAGACATAAAGAAAAAATGCATAGAGTGGCTTTATCCCTCCTGAATATCATTAAAAACTTTCAAAACAAAATCCTGGGCTGGGCACAGAGGCTCATGTCTGTAATCCCAGCACTTT